>JAAAKL020011451.1:0-13642 GCA_010016065.2 Carybdea cf. marsupialis auct. non (Linnaeus, 1758) | reverse complement strand
GGTCACCTATAAAATTTCATTGCTCTAGCACATCATCTTCAGGGTAAGAACTAGCTAACCCTAACCTTTACCCTAACCTAACCTAGTGATTTCAAGTAGCTGTAAAATTATCATTATCTTGCAAAACATGTATGGTGCTTGGAGTTTCAACTATCCACATAAACACTACACAGCAGTACAGATGTTACCACATATATTTGCTTGATTTGAGCACAATATTATGCCTACAATAACTGCCTTAATTCAGTATAATTTATTGGAAATTTGTGAAATACAAAGTTTTTATATATAACAAGAGAGTTTGCACATATAGAAATGTGCTACACCAATGGAAACAATAGCAATGTTGCTGTATGTATTATCCACAAAAATACAGATAGGGCAGGACAACACTGGGATTTTAATATTTACAGCCAGGACAATAATCAAAAGGTTATGAAGAACTGCCGTTGCTACATGAATAATATGTACAAGTCATGGGCACAGATTGCTGTAATAATGTGGGGGAGTAAGGGCAAAAGGACTTAACATAGACAATTTGATATCTGGGCCTAAAAGTGGGGGATATAAAGCAGATGTTGTTCCCCTATACTGAAAACTGAGGGGAACAAGTGCCTCCATCCCCTGCAGAATCTACACCCATGGTACATGTAGAACAATGCAAAGCACCCTATCTTACCATTTCAAAATGATCTGAAGAAACAAGCAATATCCCACCAACAAATGTCTTGTAGTGATACTTAGGATGCAGATGGGGGCCTGATACATGGAAAGGACCATTTTCAGGGTATCCATAATTCAGGTTTTCATTGACAGGAAGCAAGTCAACATCATGCATAGCTATATAATCACATGATTCATTCTGTGCTATTTTGAATCCAATATTTATCAGTGATGCTCTGTTAAATCTAAGGAAGATATAGTGGTATAAAATGTAACTGGAGATTAAAATACATAGCTGTAGATACTATATAAATTCACTATAATTACCATATGGGGAAAGCAAACAGAGATTTAATGCTATACTTTTGCCTCAAAGCAATAATGTGTACTTCTATTCCCTCCATTCCCTCCATTACCCCTCTGATTGTGTAAATACCTGTTTGGAACCCTCTCAAACACTTGTATATTGATTAACACATTCACGTATTAGCCTTTACGTTACACTCACTGTACATGCTAGAGGATATATTTATCTAAGCTCAATATAGTTGCATCACCAACCACAATATGTTGGCTCTGATGCACTACATCAGCAAAATTTAATGCAATTTTCAGGAGTCGATGCAATACACTACTCTATTCTCATAAGCAAACACTAATGGCCAACTAAAGTTTTCAACTAGAAAGAAATGACAAATATATTGAAACTGGCATAGCTTTTATAAGTTTTTATAAAAGAGCACATTATCCATCTCAATCTTTTATTCACATAGGGCCTATACATTGAAGATCTATAGGATAGAACAGATTTATGTATAAATGTAAATATAGAACAGTTTTCTTGCCATCAGTAACACTTGATTTATGTGGAAATGTAATTTTGCTAGCAAAATAATAAAGGGCAATCACACTTCAATACTTATGTCTATCACACATAAGCTTCAAGGCAGACCATATTTTGGTCTTGCAGCAAGGCCCAGGGGTCAAAATACACAATCATGAAGTCTTAGAATAATCATCTCCCCTAAGCAGTACTAAACCAAGTACAGTAGTCTTAGCCCCTTGAGCAGAAGGGTGTTTCATAGGTCTATAGATCCAAAAGTATGCAGCTTCAAACATAAAAAGAAATGCAATAACAGACTTGTTATCTTCAAATTAAATGATTGGTTTCAGGTCACAAATAAAAAAATAAATGAAGGCAGCACTGAGAGACCTATGTGTTAAGGAACCTTTGTCAGGACCAAAAAATACCATAAAAAAGAACAGAAAAAATGTATTCTTAAATCAGGGAAAGAAACTGTTTTAGCTAAAAAGAAACACTTTTCTGTCTAGCCCTTTTAGTCATCGTATCTTACCACTAATCACTTAGTTCTATCAACAATCAAAAAAGCAACAACATACAAATTAAAATAGACATACATACCTATGATTGTCTACTTGATTGATAATGTATATTGTATGTAAAATCTTTTTATCATTTAAATATTTGTCCATATGTGGAACAAACTCTTTTAATTCCTCAAATCTATCCCTGTATGGTACAATGATACCTATTCTGTGAGGTCCCCAATCAGTCTGTATTTTTGATTTAGGTACACTTGATCCTGACAATTCTATAAAGATGAATATTATGTAACTTTAGTAACTTTGAAATGAAAGATTGGTTAACAATTATGTATTTCTACTACTCACAGATCACAGTGACTTTTCTTTAATGTAGAATCCTGGTTCTAACAATAGTGTATCAACCATACACCAATAAACAGACATTTATTCACAGATAGAAACCTCACTAAACAGAATCAGGCAACTGAATTGAAATCATCTCAATATGCCTCAAGTAAAGTTCACCCTAATGAATCTCTTACATAAAAGCTTATCTGAATATGTGGGACATATAGGTGACTCTTCCCCTTAAAAGAATTGACGTTTGCTATATTGAATTGATACAAGCAACTAACATATATATCTTTAGACACTGCTTCATACTGTCTGTCTTCTCCTTTTGCCTTTGTTTAAATAGCTTTGAATCTGCTATAGGCCTATGTATCAGTATTTATAATGATGTCTAAGTAATGTCTAATGATATACAAATAGGCTGAGCTACCACAGTCTTGTGAGACAGTGAAGTAATGGGTTAATATTCAGCAAGGCTAGGTCTAGGGAGCTTGGATGCTGTAACAAATATACTTAATGTTGGGCATGTAGTAATACTGGACTGGGAGGAGTTAGCATGTCTTCAACTGAGAAATAAATATATGACATTTTTGAAATCAATGAGATCTGTGAGAGTATAATCTTAACAAAGATAATATTAAGGGAATATTTCAAGAATGTATATCAGCCTATTGGTAGCTCCAATATATTTTGAAAAGTGAAAGAGGTTCTATTCCTTACCTACCCCTATTCAATTTACATGAGAAGGACCTTGTATTGATTAGCATATCAGATACTACAATAAAAGCGGCCATACTTGTAGGACAGTGCACTTTTGTGATAAAAGAATAAGATAATTGGCTATCACTATTGCAATAAACAATTCCAATAACATTAGTTCTCATACACATAACGAATTCTTTGATAACTATATTTATACGAGACTTAAGTTAAATATTCTCCCGAAACTTAATACAAGTATTAAAACGATTACATGATTCTTCATCCTTTAGTCCCCTATCATAGTTACTGTAGCCTCATAAGGAACATAAAATAACATGTTAACATCTTGACTATATCTTGGGCGAGCTGAACAAACAACTTCAAGTTGTATATGTAATAGGCAAGAGTAGCGTAGATCGTAAGATAGCACTAAATCTCACCTCGCTTTTCAAGCCCTGGTTTTCCTAGAGGCTGCACTGAGCTGTCTCCACCATTTTTTTCCTCTTGACTTTTAGTATACACAACGTTATGGTCGTTTAGGTTCCAAGGGTCGAGTGACGTCTGCGCTTTATCAGGGCTCCTAGGAAAACCCGACATCTGTGAATGACAGTCTTTCCATTCTGATAGCTGTATTGACGAGAGCCAGCTTGTCAAAATCATAATGCAGCCACAACACATAAGTATACCCAACACTACCGTTGACGTGGGAAACATCGCGGAGAGTGTCTTTGGCATATACGAGGGAAATTCTAAGCCACACTAACGGGTACCCAACAGAATCCAAAACGTATAGCAATGGACATCACTTCTTGACTTCAAAAACAGTCTTCCCTAGAAAATTGACGGTGCGGTCCAAGGCTTCCTTGTTTTCCGTCACACTGACTAGGCTTTACAGTTTGTAACTCACAGCTTTATCTAAATTTATCTGACGGATCCTCCTTGTATGCCTTTTATTCAACTTTTACGACGAAGAATGTGTTGGCCTGCATATTGCATAATAATAACGCGACATTCACTACAATAACAATGGATATCTTTGGTAAGCATCAGTTCGATAGCCTGAATATGAAAACGCAAAACACAATTCAATATCTACTACATTTGTAATGGTACAAACGTGTCCGTTTTGCTTGGTCGAAGGTATCCACCACGTTCAATGACTGTGATTCTCTGATCTTAGACGTGCAGGTACTGGATAGCGCGCGATAACCGTACCGTACGTTAACGAATTGCGAATAAAAGTTGAAGATAAATATAAAAAATGAAATAGTCTATTCCAAACAGTCACTACCTATCCTTATAGTGGTGAGTGCGATATCCGACTCCGAACTAACATTCGTAATCATTGTGTCCTCTGCCAAATTTCGAGAGCTTCACGTAGAAATCCAGAGTGACTTGATGAAACTTAAATATGCGCCATCTTGCCAGCTGAAATAAATAACCAGATGAGAAATTCGTTCTTCTTATGTACAAAGCACGATTTTAAAAGGGCGGTAAAAGACAAGTATATAGTCAAGTAAAATGCTTTACTTAGAATTTAATGGACGTAAATGGATAAAGAAAGAAAATACGAAGTCTTTTTATTCTCTGTAGTAGTTTGCATGCGAGCAAGCCAAGTTCATAGAGAATGACTCATCACATTCTTTATGTCGATTTTAAATTAACTCATAATAATGATAAGATTTGTATAGCTTCCAAACCTCTTTAATCAATAATCAACTCTAACTAGTGCCTTACAACCACTGTCAGATCTCAAATACGCGATTACCAAATCCCGATGAAGCCAAAATGTAACAAAAATGTAGTATCAATCGGATTTGATTCTATCAAAAAAGAAAATATGTTACAAACGAGACTCGAATACGTGACCAACCCTTTCACGTGGTGTACTCTACTAAATGAGTTATGTGACCCACAATAATAACATAATCTTTTTCTATAGTCCCCACAATTGCTCTCAACCCCTCGATTTGTACGTATGTGTGTGTATGTATGTACATAAGTACTTAATCGGCTGACAGAACTGTCTCGTCCTTTGTGGGCTCATCTGTTGAGAGCAGAGTGCTGAGACAGAATTTTAGCTATGTAGCTAGCAATCTTGCTACAAATCAGTTTAAAGAAATCAGATGGTACCATGACAGAGTGCTCTGTATGTGTGTTAGTATGTATGTATGTTTATATGTATTGCAGAACGTAAGAAACAATTCTGCTAGCAAGAGTGCTCGATACGTAGATGTAGAGCAATATAGAAGAGTTAGAAAATAGGTAAAGATGAGTTATGGAAATTCGCTACTCAGAGTTTTATGCGATTCGCCTGAAGATTGCTATAGCATAAAACTCTGAGTATCGAATATACATAACTCATCTTTAGTTATTCTCTTCTATTTTTGCAGGTATGTATATATGTATGTATGAACCTATCTGTTTTGCCATTATACAACAAATAAACTCCCACGCCCCTCAAAACAAATCCCGCAAACAATGTAAAAATCAAGGCCGAAGAAATAAAAAATATAAACAGAGTTGTATAAGTAGTATTACATAGAAAAGATCTAAATGAAGTTGTCAAAAAATGCCAAAAAATACAAAAAGGACAAAAGAATGATTTTAGAGGATAAAATAATTTACATCGTATCAGTATCAAGCGCCGTATAATTTCAGATAGCAGGGATATTATGAAAAGGTAAAAATTAACCTTGTTATCAGTATGGACCGTGTATAGAGGTGCTAACCATAAATAATACTAGAATTATGAACAAAATATATTGACATCTAGCTCTCCACAATTTTGACAACTTCATAAAAGGAAACCTAATAGCTAATAACTAATGCAGTTTTAAACCTTAATTTTATTATAGCTTAAAGATATTAAAACTGACACACAATAATGAAACTGCGACGAGAGGGGGCGTCAAAGGTGATAATACCTAGGTAAAAACAATAGACGTTAGAATTAACATAAAAATATGTGTGTGGATACCCACCTATTCTTGGCATCCCTTGACGCCTTTTGCGTGTCTTTATCAAAATGATTAAACATTTAGATACTACAATACGCGACGAGATATAAGTAAGGAGATGTGTATCAGTAGACTAAGACGCTGAATGCAAACCCAACGAACTCTCAACATAGAGTCCAAAACTTCATGACTCAACCACTTTCTGCTAACAGTTGAAAGTGGATGGAGTGATTTTTCATGTTTAAATCTTGAGCATTAGGTTTCCTGTGTTCTTAGGAACACAACATATCAACCGACAACATTCAGTAGCTGTCATCCTTGATTTGTCGTAATTCATAAGTAATACAGAAATACAGAAATAACACTCCACTAAGATAGGCCAAGGACGGCAATAACAACTAGATATAAGTGGAGATCATGTTCCAATATTAAATACGTCCTAAAGTGAAGTGTGGCTTGTGTTGATTACTTAGCTTAACTACATAAGCCTAGCAATCAGGCAATACCAATACAGTTATTTTAATCAAAATTTTTAAGTTCACCTCTTCAGCTATCTTATGAGACTTAAAAGATACAAAGGAATTTCATTATGAACTTTATGGTAAAATGATTTGTTGAGATTAACCTTTAATACTACCTCTACTGCGCAAACTGTGGGAAAGGTGAGTCAGAAGCATCGATACTGTCCCATTCTTGGTTACAGTGGCAAAATTTGTGAGGCAGTTTTCCGAAAGCTTTATTGTGTATTGTGTGCTTTATTGCACAATAGCTCAAGTCCCTTCACCTTATGTTGATGACTTAATTGTTTCTCGTGGTAGTATATCTATTTTATGGCTTGGAAGTAATCTAGCATCCAAGATGGTACTTTACAGCTTCTCAGCCGTACATATGAGTGATCTTGCATACTAAACTCTCCATAATGCTTTCAGTTGGGTTCAAAGGAACCAACTTGTTTACCTGAAAATCGGACTCTGTGGCCAGCGAATGTCAAGATGATATTTTTATTGAAGATATTAACTATTGCGATGGAAAATCTCCTAAGTGGACTCAAAAAAGTTTTTATAGAAAATGATGTTTACTAGTTACAAAAAAGTACGACGGTAGTCCTGTGATACGGAACTTGCACTACAGATTTATCGACCGGGGGTTCGGTTCGTGTAGTGGTCCCAAAGTTTGCTTAACCTTCGATACTTGAAATGTCAATAGAGTACCAGTGACGCTGAAAAAATTGGGTGACATATTGACCAGAGACCCGAGTGACGCCAGGAGTGGCACATTTAAAGGAAATTAAAATTTGGGTAAAAACGGCAGTCATGACGGGAGCAAAATTGGCAACAAGTTTTCGACATATAATTCATTAAATATTTTGACTTACATAAAGTTAATGAAGCTATAGATGATAGCTGAAGATCTATTTTTTGTGTTTTTCTGGTACGAATTCTATTCTTACAAAGACCTAAGCATAACGAAAAAAGTGTACATTCTGTCCACCAAAATGCTCCAGTTTATGGGTCTAATCCTATTGTACAAGTTACCCCTGGTGTTACATTTTCTCATTTTATTATTTGTTTAATGCTATCAATTTTTATAATTTATGGAAAATTTTATTAGATATTGTCAGATATTCTGCCTAAAGGTCCTATATAAAAACAACGATATTGGATTCCACTGTATCCAATTGCTACAAAGGAAATACGGATTGCAAAACACCATAGATTAAAAGAAGAGGTAACATTCGTTGAACTGTACATGATATTACGTACGTTATTCAGATGCTTGCGTATGCAGAGTTTTAACTTTCATGTAAAAGACTATCACATAAAACGAGCTGGAAACAAACACTTCCTTAGTTTAGCTGAATTTTAAATCCAAAACTCCATAAATGAAGAACCAAAGACCAAAAATTCATTGCATGTACCTCAAGCATCAATATTAACACTATTCTCACCGCAGGGGTGGTGGGGGGTGTAAATTTCACTAAGTTTTCTTTTGAAGATTTCTCCAAAATTTATCGTCCAATAAACCATAAATTATAGGTTTAACTTATTAGATTCTATCCTCAATGTGTGAAAGTTTGAGATTTGTGCGACCCTTATGACTATCACATCTTTTATCTTGTTACTGCAAATGCAAGTTCCAAAGATGTTTGTTGTTGCATTGCCAAAAGATAGTTAATATAGATCTCCAATGGTGAAGAAAGGCAACATCACTTTCTTAAACACAGTTGAAAAAACCGAATTAGGACATAATGTCAGCTTGAGTAGTATAGCGTGATCCTGCTATGAAACGTCAGATCTTTGAAAAAAGGCTGACGTCATCAGAGGCTTATCTTACAGACCATTTTTTTTAAATCTGAAAAGTATATACCAGTGCCGCCATAAACGTTTATCGAAATGAAATTTTCAAGTTTTCTATCACTATTCAACTGTCTACGG
This sequence comes from Carybdea cf. marsupialis auct. non (Linnaeus, 1758), assembly GCA_010016065.2. NCBI lineage: Eukaryota > Metazoa > Cnidaria > Cubozoa > Carybdeida > Carybdeidae > Carybdea > Carybdea cf. marsupialis auct. non (Linnaeus, 1758). Next base: position 5,205 of record JAAAKL020011451.1, on the reverse strand, counting down.
AATAACCTGTAAATGAAACTCCTACGTAGCAGCCCAGCCTTGTCAAGGCGAGCGTTGGGAGACCTCATGTTAGCTCTATCCATCAACTCCGCAAACATGATCAGTAATCTGTTGACGACCTTTTTATGCAAGCTGGACATGGCGGTCTGGAGACGTAACTTACATGCTGTCCGGTCAACTTACCCACTCCCGTAATTTGTTGTATACATTCTATGATCGTGTAGTGTCTGTCTCGGTATTCGTAAATTTGAATGTGACTGAACAAAGTTTTAACACGATAAAGCAAAATCCTAGGCTGTTTGTGGTTCCGAAATTTGCGATCCACTTTCCAAAACACTGGGGCAGTTAAGTTTATTGAGCACGCTGACATTTTTTTATGAGAGAATCCTTGGTTCAACACTCTCCAGCATCATTAGTAAATATATTTCTCTGGGGAACATTTTTCAGTGTACACTTTTATTAGTCGAAACAAACGTTTCAACATCAATCTTTTTATACCGTGCTAGGGCCGACAACTGTATAACTTGGCATTCCCTCTTCCAATATAATATATTACGATGGTAATATTACTAAGAGTTCCAATTGTTTACTGAAAACAAAAAAATGCAGGCCATCGCACATTTCCCTCAACGTTCAAGATGTTAAGTACAAGTGTTTGAAGGCGCCTTATTCAATGCTTTACTCGCAGTTTAGTCTCCAGGAAATGTGTTCTGTCTATCAAAATTATATTGCAATCATTGAAAAGGCTAATGTCATTCTCACTTTGAAACTCACTACAGAAAAATCTGTTGGGTTTCCGAATTCCCAACTGAGCCTTTTTGCTTGTAATTGTTCCACCTTTATTTGATCTGGGAGATGAAATGCCATTTGGAGTTACAGTTTCAATGACGACTTAAAGTAAATACTCGATTGCCAGTTAAACTGATATTTGTCAAGTGGTATTATGCAACAGGTTTGAGTGAAGAAGGCCATTAATTTTAGCGTCATTAATAAGTTCATTACACAAGAATGGGTATGTTCTTCACATCAACCCTTAAACTAGATGTAGCTATAAACATAGTAATGTCAACGTAAGATATTTAATTTTTGCCCCTTCAAGCTAAAAAAACAGATATTGCTCAATAGTACGAACCTTTTCTCCAATTCTAAACAACAAAATTAACGGTGTCTTCCAAAAACGTTCTAAATGGAAAGCTAACAGTCCATAGTACTTCTATATGGCAAACATACATGACGTAACAGTAGTAAAGCAACCACCAGAAAATATTGGGAGGTAGCGACAACAAAAAATGTAATGCATATAATAGAATGCTTGACAGGTATCCTGCACGACAAACTTGAACGAGCAAACATTATTCCGTTTTCCGTTTTATCTGCCAGCTATCAAGTCGAAAGAAGTTGATAACTTCATAAAGAAGACACGATTAAAAGCTCTCGAGAAAACTACGGGTTTATTTAAAATATAAGCAAAAATGCACATGCCTGAGAGATAGGCTTGTATATTCTAATGAGCAAAGAAGGAAAAAGTCGGTGGTAGAATTGTGGGATTATCAGAGTGTACTGCTTCCCAAAAAAGGAAAAAATATGACGTTTTGAGCCAGTTTAGACCAATCTCATTGCTGAATATGGACGGAGCCAAAAGTTTGGGATTAGAATAAATCGAATTATCCAATATACAAAAGCAAAGGGATAAATTGACCATAGTAAACAAAAGGGATGCTCAAATATTCTAGGTCGTGTTAACCATGCATTCTCCATTAGGGACGCAATAAACACCGAAAACGTGAAAATGGACAATTGGCTACAGGCATATTCTCTAGCTGTGCTAGGCGTGCGCCGCACGCTCATAAATATAGAACCAAAAATATTTGTACGTTTTTTGATTGTTTCCTAGTCTCTTCATTACATCAAATCTAGGTGTAGTAATATGTTAATCAAGTTACTTTTCTCCTAATTTGGTAGATTGGGTAAATTCAACACAAAGGCCACTCAATATACACATCTCACTGTTCTGTCACAAGTCTGTATAGAAATGACACGCCAAGTTGCTCTCCTGTGCTGAAGTCTCTGTACAGCTTCTCTTGAGACAAGGCGTGCTACGACCCTCAACGTTAATGAAAACAATAGAATCATCCGGAGGCAGTACGACTTAGGTACAAATATCTGTGGTCCAAAAAGATGCCAAGGCGTGCTATCGACAAAAAGCTGCTAGAAAAATGGTAACGGATTACTACGGCAATTTCTAATGAGATTTGAAACAAACAACCTTCCCGCAGACTTGCAATTACTCGAGGTCGGAGTCGCAGTAGGCTTCACTATTTCCATTGTATTGTTTATCTTAGTAATTGAAATGAAATTAACTCAAATGAAGGAAAGAAGAGCGGCTTGAAAGCAATTATGAGTGGTGTAACTGTGTTGGTAGAGCAAAAAGAACAGAATGAATTAAGTTGAATAAATTGACTAGAATTTTTGTTCAAGGAAAACTTGTAGGGAAGTTGAACAATAACAAAAGAAAGATAGAGAGAGGTTTCCTTTCAAATTGATGGAGTTAAGCAAAGCGTACAACACAGTCAAAGATGGAGTTCGCCGAGTTAGTGCGGAAACGCATTAGCACGCCTCCGTGATGGCACAGAACATCGATGGAGGATCTCATAGGACAGGAAGAGACTATGGTAGAAGAAAACTAGTAAAGAGCCTTTGAAGGTAGTACAAAGAAAGACTAAATCATAGTAGTGCTGAAGTAGGATTAATGAAAAGAGCAATCGAAGGTCTGGAAGCAATCGGCAAAACGAAACTCCGTTGCAAAGTTAAGGTGTAGTGCTTGCAGTCCGCACTTTATCCAAGACTGCAATAAGGCTGATTTACACGCTACGATTTGTCGGGCGGATTTGGGGACCGATTTAGTCACGTGACCAACCCAAGATAAGTCGTACGTGTAATCGGCCTCCACGACACGATCGATGATTTTGAGCACAAAACACTGTTTGGGATTTCATCTTGTTTACAAACAGTAGGAGAAGCTGAATAGGAAACCTTGCTTGAGAATGGAACACAAGCAATCACCTAGATTCAGAGGGCTGCATTCATCTGGATGGAATTAAAGCCTTGCATAAGAAACTACATAATCATTTCGCTGGTTTGTTTGGCATCAAAAACGTTGACCATGCTAAATTGCAAATAAAACTAACGGCATTATACTTTGATATGCCTACAGAGTGTCCCTCCAAAACGTTCCTGACAGTAATGTAGTTTTTGTTTTAGAGAAAGTCATGCTTTACATCGCGACTTCAAGGCGACCATGTTAAAAACTTTGAGGCACTGCCATGACATCAAAAATCGGAAGTAAATCTGTTCAAATGTTACAGACTTTCTAAAATCGTCCCGATTCGTGCTGAGATCAACAATCGTGAGATCAGGCTCCTGAACAATAGACGTACGTAATACCTACTGTGAGTCGGCCCGACAAAATCGTAGCGTGTAAATCAGCCTATAGCCACTATTGAGGTAGTAGGCTGCAACAACAAGAGTAGAAGAGTTTTAATAAGGATGTAGTAATTCCATAAGAAAAGGTTGGAATTACCAAAGAAAATAATCTTGAGTAACAGAGCAATGTATGGGAAGGGCCGTCAACTGAGCTTGCCCATGCCCTCCACTTTAGAATAATTTTAAGCAGGAATAGCATCAACAGTTATGATGCTAAGCTTTTTCAAAAGACACAGAAATCAGGAATAATCCACTAGTAGTAAGGACAGTTATGAAGTGCAATAGAAAGATTGAGGTATACAGCATACATGAATTACTAGGAAATCGCTGGTGCAACGCCGAGTAAACATAGTTTTCTGAAGGCAAATGTTTAAACCATTCTGGGAAACGAGATGCGGTTGTAAGGAAGGTCACAAGAAGTGAGAAACGGAAACAATATATATACCTTGTCCAATCTGACCAGCAGGGACACAGTTGCAAATCAGAGAAAAGAGATATAGAACAGAAGCTGAAATAGAAAGAAATCTGGAAATGGGATAAGGCAAGACTGAGCTTTTTGCTAATATAAATTGATAATGTTATGTCAGCCCCAGCCAATCTGTACAGATCAGAAAACATCACAAAAGGACAATTGTACGTTAAGGCTAAAACGAAACCCGGTACCACATCAGCCTGCCCTCTTAGTCTGAGAGAAAGATACACCTGGAAGTAGAATGCAGTGCCTGAAGGTACTTACAAAAAATGATACTTGACAAAGTCAAATTTCCATGTAGACAAGAGGAATCAAACATATTATAACGCTTGTGATAGATGGAAGTATGCGTGGAAAGCTGATACAAAGGTGATGTTAGTGAAAGAAGAAAGACGCAGAGCTTAATGGAAGGCATCGGACAAACTTCAGAATAGCCTATTATTTCCAGTAATTTGTACAAGTTTAAGACCGATCTTGTTAATTGACGAGTGGAAATGAAAAACAAGAGCATCAATACCGAGCTAGCTTTCTCGCGTGTGACCAATATTTCAGAGAATGACGTACGAAATAGCAAAGGTATGAAGAGCTGGTTAAATATTGCAAGGATAGAGGTTTGGAAACAAAATATTTCTACTTGGAAATAGGATGCAGAGGGTATGTCGAGAGAAAATACTTTATCTACTAAAGAGAAAATTCTGCATCAGTCCAAGAGAGATGAAGAAAATTTTCGCAGTTTCTCTAGACTGTGGGAAAGCCTCATCTTGCATTTGACTGAAAGGGGATGGTCATGCTTGGTCGGAGAAGTAATCATGAAGAATTACCTATGTAGCAAGTAGCAGCCACATAGTCTAGTGAGTACTGTTTAAACGGACACCTCAGTTGAACAATTCAGTTGAATAGAAACTGGGTACGATGTTTCCTCCTTAAGACTTCCATCACCGACCGGATACAAAAATGGAGCTACTGACTATGTATGCCATTTTCTTATATTCCTCGTTTACTTTATTTTAAATATGTAATAGTATTAAACCATTATATCTAGTACTGAGTAATAGGGAAGAAATCTTCCCACAGATTTCTTCCCTATCAAAACAGGTGTTCTACAAGGTGACACACTAGCACCTTTCTTCTTTATTATCACCCTCGACTATGTCCTAAGAATCGCACTCGACGAAAACTGCCACTTAGGTTTTACCTTAACGCCAAGACAATCAAAGCGACACCCAACAAAGAACATTACTGATGTTGAC
>JAAAKL020011450.1:0-13643 GCA_010016065.2 Carybdea cf. marsupialis auct. non (Linnaeus, 1758) | reverse complement strand
TAGGAATGTCAAACGTTGGCGGCCTCTTGCTCTCTTTCCCATGATGCGACCAGTCAGTGCTAGATCTTCCAGCTTCCTTTTTCTCAGCACATGACCAACAAAATGGATCTGTCTATTTATGATTGTTTGCAGCAAAAGTCTGTGCGTACCTGCACGATTGTTGGATAGAGATAGGAAAAGGAGAGGTTACTCCAAATGGTTTTATAGTGAGTACGTGGATGTGCATATGTTTTTGAAAAGGAACTGTGAAGGCTCCGGACGTGCGAATCTTCATCTTCCCCCCTCTTGTTTCATTTAGTTATGATTCGCTGCGATAGCTCTACCATGGTGGAACGTAGAGTCAGACTCATCGTTCGCGTAAACGCCATACATTTAACGTGAACCTGGAGATAGAAATAACCTGAATATTGGCACGTAAATGTAACATAGATTTAGTGAAACTTGAGCCGCACATAACCGCACATAATTTTGTTCCTACAATGGAAGTGAAGGTGAGTAAGGAATGGGGATCAAGTCAAACTTCGCTTTATAACATGCGCGCATCGTATTTGCTCTTCGCAACTGCATTCCCTTCCTCTTCAAAGTTCTCTAGGGCAAGTATGTGTTTCAGCTTTGTACCCAGTGCGATTCTCTTGGTCATGTTAGAAAAAGATTTCACGAAGGGCCGTTAATTTTGAATTGTTGGCTCACCTTGAAGAGATTTGTCACGGCTCATTTTTGTTCTAGGATTCGAAGACAATTATTCTACAGACATAAAGGGCCGGTAAATAAGTAGAGAGCCGATTTTACTGACATTATCATCCGTATAGTGTGGCTTGTATGAAAAGACAGCGCGCAAAAATGGGGAGGAGACGACTAAAAGACGAAATCTGGTATCTGTAGTATACTTAACTGAAAGACGTTGATCTGGAAAAGTGACCTACAGTGTTCTGGCACCTTACATGGCTCCGCACAAGACTAAATACCGCTTCCGTATTGATCCTGGAACAAAACTCTTCAAAGCTGCTCTCCGCTTTTTTTACTTTGGATTTCGTTCGTTTTCTTTTATTTGCTTTTTAGATACTCGTTCCATTTGTCCGGCTAGAAATAAAGTTTTGTTAATACCAAGTGCTTTCCCTTTCGTTGTTCAATGCCATCCAATAATGATAAAATTTTTTGTATATGTTCTTCTTTCACAGATGAAGCTTTCATCACTTCAGGAGCATTTTACTGGAAGGTTACAGTACTCACGTTGATTGGATGCCTTCCACTGTACATCCTAAAATTCCTTCGGAAAAAATTTGCACCTCCAAGCTATTCAAAACTCACGTGAAGTATGTCCAATAGGCATTAAATAGGGGCATCAGAACTTATTTATCATTTCAACAAAGAGTTAAGATTTCAACTATGATAGCTGAACATGTTGTTAGTGCATTGTTATGAGTCCCCTGTCATATATTAGACGATTGATCAAAGTATCGGATCGTTTCGTATTAGTATTGCATGTAATGTGTTGTGATACTCTTCTCATTTGATCTAAAGTTCAACATCAGATTTAGCCTCGTCGATAATATACCATCGATTTACAATTGAAGGGACTTACGTCTCGTCGTCGCCATTCCACATCAAGCATCGCGACGTTAGATTCATTTTGTGTAAATTTAATCAAGGGGATCTTGCCTTTGATACTGTTGTTGCACGAAGAAGTCAAAAAGTTGTATTTTCCCAAGAGTCGTTTGACGTATCTAGAACTAAATTCTCGTATAGCTATTTAGGAGCATTCTCGGGACACAGTTTTGTGTATAAGAATATATCGTCATATTGTAGCTATTCCGTAAAGCTTATACCATGAACAGCGCCATTGTTTAAGTATCTAATTAAACTAGTTGTCTTCTGCAATGATACACCTAGAGTAACGGCGGCATATTCATTTTCTTGGCGTTATTTACTATACTATTACATAGGCAATGTAGACTTTTATTGGACAGCTTTCTACTGGTCAGTGAACATACTGCTCTATTTATGAATTGACAATCTGTTGCTCGTGTTACCATATCATTATTCTTAACTTGTTCATAAATTTTGCCAACATTTCAAAAAGGAATGAATTTTGAGGGTCAAAACGGTGGTACTGGTGTAAGGTTTAAGAAAATGAGAGCGTTCCATATCAATATATTCTGTCAGAACCCTCAGCACATTTGCATACACTATGCCAGTGTGGTAACACTTTGGCTAATGGGCGAAGTGTACAAGCAATGCTTTAGTTCTAGTGGACCATATCTATATTAGTATGTAGTGTCCTTTGTGAAAAGGCAACGATAAAAGGATAACATGCCATGATGATATACAAGGAAATAGTTTCGCTAGGGTCCCCTACCCCTACTAAATTTTTGTAAAGAACTTCAAGTAACCTTTTCGAAGCCTGTGAACATTACTAGAGATTGCAATACTGGAGATCTTCCGAACATCAAGGTTTGAGGTATTCCACAAGTAGCTAGCGTGTATCATTTTGAACGTTTATTAAAATTTGTTGAGAAGGTGTAACAGTGCATAGCTAAGTTATCAGATATGCATAACTGTTTGCGTGTTCGTGAGTACTTAGTGTATCACATAATCATTACCACTTGTTTTCATGCACCAGTAAATTGCTTATGATGATACCGGTGTTTGCATTATGCTTTTCTTTTTGTGAACAGAAGTTACAAGTGCCTTTACGCTTTAATTATTCAGTTTATTTATATGACCTGAAACCTCTTGGTAAAGACCTCTTTGTAAAGACCATATTCGGCGTACCTTACGCTCTCGTCAGTTTCGGTCGCGGAAAGGACAATCTTTTAGTGACATGTAGGATGCAGTTCTGTAACGAGGGAGAGAATGGAAGCAAAAGTTAGGTTACCACCAATTGTGCACAAAAAGCTTGCCAAATTTAGGAAGTATCAAAACTAAGCCAACGGAATAGAAAGTAAGAATTCTTTATGCTTTCTTAGTTTCCTTCTCTACTTTTCTGCGACTATCACAACAGCAATGGAAAGCCGAGATAAAGGTTTCGTACTAAGGACCAAGCATCGGTGCTAATTTAGTACATGAAAGTGGACATCTTTGGAGATGTTTTGAAATCTTTCTGCTGTTCCCATGAATCAGTATTATTGTCGTTAGCGCATCGAATGCCTCCGTTGTTATCGTTGTAACTTATTTTTGTGTCGTTGCAGACCATTTAAATAAGCTGTATCTGATATATAGCGCACGTGGTTGTCATGTCACTCTTGAAGAGTCATCGTAAACTCGACCTCGGTTGGTTGAGGTTGTGTCCTTTGTTGCAGTATGCTAGAAACGCTGTCCTCGTTGCCCTCGTTGCCCTCTCCCCAACTCGTCCTTTTGAGGTTGAACTAAGTACCAGATATTAGCGACTGTCTTTACACCACGGGACGTATCCCATGTTACATGTTTAATCGATGCCTATTTCTGATGCTTTTGAAAGTAGGAGATGATGTATTACAATTTTAATGACATTCCTCATGTGACCAGTGATATTTAATAGTTGTAAGATGTAATGAAAGTATTTTCAAGTAGATAATCGCTGTAACTTGATGCTAAAAGAAGGAAATAAGGACTGATGCATGCACATAGCCAGGATTTTATCACTTTCATTGTCGCAGCTAGAGTAATTTTTCTGTGTTTACTTTGCATAATACTGAGACGGCCCATGGTGACCGATGAGGTAGGCAGTACAATTTTATTACACTGAAAATGTTAGCTGACATTTCTATATCGAATTGAAGGCATGGTGAAAATCTAACCGTAATACGAAGGAGTCTTTCTTACACACCTGCACAAGTACTCTTGAAAAAATTTGACAATTTAAAGTGCGAATCATTCAAACAGCCTCACAGATATCAGAAACTGATAGACTAACGGAAATTGGCCTCCCATCTGAGCTTAACATAACGTAAGGAAAGGTAGTACAGTATTTGAAGAGTATTTAGTGGACACAGTTAACACTTCATCCTGAATATCTGTATACTTTGTCACAAGCAATTCCCCATAAATCCCGTGTGAGCAAATGCTGGTTTCCAGGCTCCTTTTATAATGGCGTCTCCATATGCGTGCCAAACTTGAAAGTCTTCAAGTATAGACGTATTATATGTCATTGGAAAGAATTTGTGGACAGTTTATTTGCTGATAAAGACACGTCGTTAAGGTAACTTGTTTGCAACCAGCAAAACCCTGTTTACGACAAGAGTCGGCTTTTCCCCATGCCTTATTGCTATGTGTGTGTGTGTCACATATGTACAACATTTCACTATGCTGATAATGCACAGCCATATTAACGTGGCCTGCCGAGCGTTTCATTGCTGAGAAAAGAAGAGTTGCGTCACTATTGGTGTATACTACTTCTCGACTCTCGTCACGTAATTGCAGGCGTGACTCAAGGCAGATACAAAGTCTTGCACTGCATAGACTTCCTGTTGAGGCCCTATCTGATTGTATCAAAGAACGACGAGGGAGCAGTGTCCGTGTCAATGGCTGTAGGAGGTGACATGTTCCTCCTACGTATCCTCCCTCGGATAAGTGCTTGTGGTCCGGATTCTCCAGTAAGCAAAACCGTCAAATACTTCAATACTGGCTTTTCAAGCGATAGAACCATGCGGCTTTCTCTGCTAGGTACTGATATTACATTTCTTGGCGGTGCTGATTGGACTATACTCTAACTAAAAGCTTTAGAATGGATTAAATGAGATGAGTTGGAAGTAATTGGAAGTTTCGGATAACCATACATTTCATTCCTCTACATCTAACTTGTTCCTTGGGGTAGTGATCATCGGGGACTTTTGATCTTATCTGTTCTTTGATTATCATTGTTACTGTAACAATCATTCTCTCTTTTTCTTCTCTTTTTAATTTTGTAAAGGATTAAGTTTGTCATACTTTTGAAATAAACAAGTTCAGATAGACATAGAATAAAGTACACATACTTTAAATTTCGGTATATAGTGTTTGTACAAAATCGATGTGCACAAATACTAAACAAAGCGAGACTAACCCCGAACCGGCCTACATTTTCTAAAGCTTTCAATAAAACATTTGATCCTCCTTTCAGTGAATCATTCCCATTACGTGTCGGCAGTCTAACTTACAGGTAGAATGATAAACCGCCTTTTCTGTACCCAAGGCTATGTGGTGCTTACTGTTGGAAAAACTTTCCTATCCTCTTCATGATTCCTATGCTATCTAATCATTCCTATGCTATGCTTCCTATTCTGGCCTTATTCAGAGTTTTGGTTACCTTGACGAAGCAACCACCATACTTTGGGATCTGTGACAAATTTTCCTATGTATGAATTCTCAATTTTGTACTGTTTTCTTCTTTATGGTAAATTGTTTGTCTTGTTCATTGGCAAGTGCAGGACTTCCTATCTTCCTATGTTCCCTTTTCAAGCTTATTTTCCTTTCTATTACTGGAATTTTGTTTTACATTTTTGACCGCTGAACGGTTCATTTTTATTGGATAATACCATGTTCACGACTGCTGTAAAATCGGCGAATATAGCTGTAGATCTGCTTAGACCTGCAGCACAAGTTGCCAAATTATCCCATTCTTAGAAGTTCTAGCACGGCAATAGAGAGAGAGTCAGCTCAGCTGTAACATTTATTGCCAGCACTTAATCTATATACAAGACTACTACAAGTGACAGTGAATTAATCAATTAAAATGGAAAATAGCTACATAAAATGACATGTTTGTTCTTGCACGCCTCCGAAACTCGGCTACTCAGTCACATGCGAAGTCGTACATATCGCAAGAAGAGGTCTGGTAACCACTGAACATAAATGTACACAAGGACAAAAGACGTTCGCTTTGTCATTGCATTGCGACAATGTCATTGCTGGATCGCACTTGCTAGAACCCACTGCGTTCTCTTCCAGCCGAATTCACTACACTTTTTTAGGGCTCCAATGTACTACTTTGTACCTCACCCTTAGCACCTTATTCCTATTCTCACCAAGTTTTTCAAGGTTCGTATAAGCCTCGGCGAAGATAACACCAAGGAGTTTTTCAAGTTCTGAAGAGATATTAGAGAAATGTGAAAATGTCACCACCAGGTTCGAACCGGGACCCACGCATTGGCGGTGTGCTGCTCTACCAACCGAGCTAGGGTGACCCGGTGATAACATAGTTCTCTACTGGCCACATTAGCTCCTGATACTCCACCAAGGACTTTACATCCAGCTTAACGCAATTTTGGAGACCAGTCTTTCCGTGCTATGTGACTTGCCATGGACGGGAGTTTTTCCTTCCACTAATGTTTAGTCTGGGGAGGAGTGGGGGCTTTATCTTGCTGGAGTCTGTCTTTAATAAGCAGACTTTCCTTTTGATCTTTTGAGGAAAAATCTTTTCTAGAGACAACTTCGAACTGTGTGTAAAAGAATGAAATTGATCAAAACATGTATCATGATGTCACAGAGAAAAACTGAGATCATTACCTATGATACGTATTTATAATTTAGCTAAGCAGCTTAATGTCGAACAAAGACTTTTTCCAGAAAAGGAAAATTTGATGACTTTAAAGTGGAGAAACAAATAAAACTACAAAAATATAGATTAGGAAACACTGAAACGTAAGAAGAATATATATTCTGATCACAAACAGCTATATTGAAATCAAAGTCTGAGCAAACAAAATGGAATAGAGCAAAACGTCCCATCACCTGAGTAGAAAAGCTTGATATAAAAGGGATGTAAGATGACAATAAGAGAGGAAAGCAGCAACATACCAAATAGAGAGATCGAACAAGCAACGCCAAATTAAGGAATAGTCTCTAATATCAATTGAGGCTGATTTTAGCATAAATATTTTCCCTCTACTTTGCCTTACCGTATTTATCCTGAAACTTGAATCTAGTTTAAATCAGGCTGAATTGTCCTGTAGGGACTGTCATTTTTAAAAGTTCATTTATTCTACCAAACGTTATTTGTAAATTCACGTACACTATGGTTTCACCAGACATCGATCACGGCAATTGTCCGAAGTAGTAATAAAGGACAATATGTCCCGAAGGATTTGAAGATGAAACTAGGTGTTGAACATGAGGTAGAAAATAACACGTAACAGAAGTGATCTATCTTAATCTCTACTTGCAAACAGAGTAAGTCTTATATGTATTATATATATTATAAGAAATTATATCTAAACATATCACTAGCTTCTTTGTATGGTAATATATAGATAGATTTCAGTATTCTGAAAGAAGTCATCCTATTCTTTGAAATGTAAGGAAAGGGAAATCTTTAGTTTTAAAATACCACATCCTCCATATAGCACCTGATGTGCAGTAGCCATTATAGGGTAGGCTCCATTCTGTCTTTTATAACAATGAGCAAGTTGGCCCTTTTAATCGTAGAAACCCAGCCCAAGGTTAAAAAGTAACAGTAAACTAACTGTAGGGTCCTTACTGTGATAACACAAGCGGAAACAATTTTCAAACGGTTAGTACATTGTCTTGTAATTCCACGAAGATATTCAAAAAGACTTAATGGATTTGAAAAGAATGTCCTGCGGATATCGATCTTTCGTCGAATTATAGTTAATATGAAATTATAATTTATATATTTCAAAGGCATATTTGTTGCCTTACAGTATTAGGATCTTAGCTACAAAAAAAAATCAAATATGAAGAGGCCTAACGTTAATAAACGACGGTGGCATGATTTCCCCTTCCCCATTTTATAACTTTTGCTGCGGAAAGAAATTCGACCCTCTCATCTCTTCACTATTATAAGCTTTTGAAAATTAACTCCTTTTATAAATGCATATCCTCTATAAATGCATATGCGATCCATGAACAATAACGACGGCTTCTTAAAGATCTAGTCCTATTGATTCTACTCGAGTCTATTCCTTTGATTAATTGTGAATCTTTTCATGTCCCTGTTCATTGGACTATTCACAGATTTTTTCCGCGATTCATATCGCTTTATGACATTTGGTGTTCTCTCATTCAATTCATATCTCCTCTTTGAAGTTAGACAATTTACTTTCATGTATGCTTATCGAGATTCTCTGTTGATTGATAGCGGCAATCTAAAGTCCCAAAAATCTTGTCAAAGACATTACACTGCAAACGAGCTGGTATTTAACAAAGGGAAAAGCTGTTCTCACAATGGTTACTAAGCATGGCTAATATTATTTTATCCAAGCGTAGTCAGGCTGTTGATAAACATTTGGAGGAGGTAGGATTGAAATGGGAAAGTACAAAAGGAGGTCATTTGATTGCACATCATGTTATTCTTCATGTAGCTTTGTTGTAATCCTTAGAGAGCAAATTAAAAAGAAGTAAAGTTATTGTTTGGAGAAACAATAGCTTCTATCAATTAACAATCCAAATCCTCCTCAGGGGTCCACTTTAGTTACAATATCAATCTATGCTAGAATGAAGCCAGGAATCTTTTCACGGCTTGAAGTCTGGTTTTACAAAGTTTGGAGTAACTCGAATACAAGACCGTTTAGTTAAAAGAAATGACTCGGTAGAAGCTTTGGACTTGCATATGTACCGTATTCCCCTTGGAAGCAACCTTCTGTCACTGGAGAATATACTACTGGAGTCCTGAAGGTGGTTCGTGATGAAATGGCTGCACTGGATGGTTTCATCCTTTTAGTCGTTATGTTATACCAATGGGATTGAAGGAGGCAATCGCAGCTGAGACCTTTCTTTACTCGCTTGAAATTATGCCAAAAAGATTTCAATAGCAGTGATATTTACGTCCATTTATCATCTTCCCAATAATAGCACTTCTAAACGAACACGGGAAAGGAAAATAGAAAGTATGGCTACAGAAGGTTCTGGTCGAGATCTGGATGTCGAATATGATCAAGATGGTATGGCCGCTATTCATCATGCAACTTCCAAAGGAGACCATGCCAAAATTTTGCATCTTTTAAAGGACAATAGCGATCTGATTGATCTGCCAACAAGAGACGACCGGCAATTGACCCCATTACTGTTTGCGTGTACCCGAGGAACATTGAAAACAGTCCAATTTCTTATTGATTTGGATGCTGACATTTCTGCTGTAGACAGAAATGGTAATGGAATAATTCAGTTGTCTGTTTTATGGGAACAATACAAAATTTTAAAGTACTTAGCATCAGCTTCGTTGGATGTGAATTTATTAAGTTCATTAATGCAAATGCTTGGCCCTTACAACAGGAAAAACGTACAATTGTCAGCAGCAAAAGCATTTCTGTTCCTTGCTGAATGTACTCACTTAAAAGAAAATCTTCGTCAAAAGGAGAGCCTAGGAGGTGTTCTAACTTACTTGCAGAAAGCAACGTCTCCCCAAGAGGTAAAAGAAATACTTCTCCTTCTCCTGAAAGTTTTGGACTGTCGTGATTTTGCACAAATAAGCATCATCCTTCCTGTTTTGTGCAATTTGATATCCTCTGAACGGCAAAATGTTCAGCTTTACGCCTTACAATTAATCAGGGAGGCAATACCTCGTTGCCAATATGTACAATCTTCTACTGAAAACGATCTTTTGTTGAAACTTCTCTCTTTATTAAAACAAGAAGAAAATGAATCTATAACTGAAGAATGCTTAATAACGCTGTACTGCTTTCTTAAGGATTCCAAGAACATCAGCATTTTACTTCAAGAAAATTCTTTGCTGATCGAGGTGCTGCTAAGTACTTTAAGAAAGTTTTATAATACTTTGATTCCTCATTTAATTCTAGACGTCATAATATTTATTTGCAATAAAAATGATGGAATCCAGAGTAATTTTATCAAAGTTGGAGGGCTAGATTCGTTATTACTACTTTTAAATAGCAGTGAATCATTGGATGTTTATCGAATTACGAAATGTATAAAGCAACTTTGTAACAATAATATTGCTAATCAAATATCTTTCTACGAGTCAGACATAATGAAGGTTGTTTTAAAAATACTAAAGCGAACGAATTCTACAGATACCAGGCTGAGTATACTATCGTGCCTTTGGAGTATAGCAGGAATAGATTTTCATCGAAAGAGACTAATTTGTAATTCTGTGGGACTAACTGATGCCTGTGATTTTTTGTACAATTCGGCTCCTCCAGAGCTGAACTTCTACGGTACTGAGATATTATCCTTCTCCTCCACTGCCGTTCATGTTGATGTGGCCGAGATATCAAAATATGGTTGCTTTCATAATCTTATCAGGATTCTGCAGGAGGCATTCGACCCACCTCATATGGTGTCAGCATTGCGTGCCATTAGGTCAATCATCATGGACCCAGGTCTTCTGCCTAACACCTCTGCCCAGGCCAAGGCCGTTCAGGAGGGTGCTATTACGACATTGCTTCAACTGATCGAAAAAACAAAAACTCCTTTAGAAAAATCTGAAACAATATATACCCTTAGTACCTTGGTTTACCTAGATAAAAATAATGCATTGACTGTCTTGGATAAGAATATGTTAAGCTTGTATACAATTTATGAACTTATGAAGCAGGGCGAGGATGACATTAAGGTGATTGCCGGAGCAGGTTTAGCTTTGTTGTCCTTCAACAATTACAAGCTAATAAAAGTTTTAAACGGATTTGAATATATGCCAGTATCTTACTTTCTTGAACTGATGGATCGATGCTCGCCAAAGGATGCAGCTCAAGTAGCATTTCAGTTAGTCGTTTTAAGCCAGTTTGTAAAAGGAAAATCCCCTGCTACTTCTGTAGCAACTGGAATCCAGACTATTGTTGGAATGCTTTCACACGACGATCCAGATGTTAAGGCATTGTCCATTGACTTGCTCTCCGGAATTTCTCGCATTCACAGAGCCGGTATAGCTGCGGCCCTGATATCCATAGGGACTATAGAAATCCTGTGTCCAATGTTATTTTCCAAACATGAATCAGTTCGAATCGCGTCCACTATTGCAATTTCGAACCTGTGCTACATACCTGAAGGCGAAAGAGAATTGATGAAACAATGTAGACACGATCCGACCATCTATTACTGTCTACGCAAGAAGGATGTTGGAAAGGCTTTACCAAAATACTTCGTTAAGAGATGGAACCATTTCAAGGACGTTGGTTTACCTCGACTAAGGTAAGTTATTTCAATTTTTATTAATAATTCTTACTTTAGTATGAAATTTTGCCCCGTTATAGGGGATGAAGATATTGTTATGTTTGGCCGACTTGCTTATTGCATAGAGAACATGATTGTTCCTCATAGTAGGGTCCAACATCGATAGATGCCGCCCATTCTACAAAGGTGTGGCTGCTTTTGCTCATCTGTTGGTAAACTTTTGTCTTCAGCAGGTACCGCTAGTGCATCAGTATAGGCTTCCACAGCACTGCATCGTGCGCTGAAATCCCTCTGTCTTCTTTTCCAGCAATGAACCGTTAATATTAATAACCCTTCGTGTATGATTTATGCACTACAGAGTAGACTTACGTATAACTGACCCTTTGTCTGATGTTCTTTTAAAATCTTGTTTTGATGCGCACGTAACGTTAACTGTAGAAAGGTGATTTTCATTTCATATGTTATTGTGTCCTTTACTTTTTCTTCATTACTTAAAATATTGCCATTTTCATAAATTTTCACTAATTTTCATAAATTTTGAAATAACATGACAGTGTTTAAAGCGTTTTATTCACATCACTATTGCTAGAATTTTAATATCAAGGAGTACGTTTGAATTAGATCAAATTATCAGTATTAGATTGTTTTGACAAATGTAATGGTTGACTCAGTTGGAAATCTGAGAAATAATTTGGTCCATAAATTTAGGGATAAGTGATCAACTGCTTTTAAAAATAGAATCTATTGCCCTTGAGGAAGAAGCGTTTGAAATTTAGCAGCTTTTATCGATGTAGCCAATGTATGGTACCCTACATTGCCGTATGACCAAACCGAGATTACACCATATTGGATTAAAAGTCATATTGATGGGTCGTTACCACTTAAAATGAAAGTACTTTTAAGGATTTCCAACTCACATCAGCAACAAAAATGTTATAACGTCTTTAGGTCGCCCTGGTTTGTCTAGAATTGATGCCATGTGGTAAATAGTCCGCGTAATATGACAACCCAAGTTTCTTTCACTTCATTGATTGAGGTGGGGGAAATTTCGCACCTAGATGTTAGCTTATGGCTCTGCATTTATGTAAATTCTGTATGTAAGTAGTTACTTTAAAAAACTTATAGATCAAATACGGATCCTGCCAACCTTAGTTGAAAGTATTTACCTATTATCAGCATTTTTCCTGCTGCTAGATAGCTCTTTCACCTTTCTCCTATTTATGATATCTATGAATAAAGCTACCCTGGGAGAATCAGATATCTACTTCTTTTCTTTGCTAACTATATCCTGTATCTAATTTTTGTTGTTCCAAATGATTTCTGCAGGATTTGTTTGAGACGGATTCTTGTGGATCAGGATATAGCCATCAATGTGGAACATATCAATAGTTTTCTACTAAAGAATGTCTTATTTCATGGAATATAAAAATTGGAGATTACGAAAAAGAAGATAAAATTTTGATATTGTACAAGGAAATTTGTATATAAAATAACCAAATACGTGGCGTGTTACGTGGCAGCATGACTGCATTTTGGGTCTAAAGCTTGGTGTGGGATGTACTGGCATCTATAGTTAGATTGTGAACCTCCCCTCCCAGTTTAAGAGTTAATGTAATATCATTTTGTCTATACAAAAACTGTTTCTTTTAGGTATAATCAAATGCCCTTAAAATCAAACTGATAATGCACAAGATAGTGCATGCATGACATTTTTAAGGAACGAACAATCTATAAACGACATTTTTGTCAAAGCATTAGAATAAAGACAATTCGTTCTTGAGAAATGATTAAATTTTTAATGACCAATATCTATTTAGTGATGCCTAATTGCTTAAATATTGGTCTGTAGCAGCAACTTATATGGAACATGTAAGGGGGGATTAAATAGATTGCCCTGAGATCCATCCTGTTAAGATTGTTATTCTTGTAAGTACAATAAATTACCAATTAGGCGCCCCCTGCTCAAATAAGCATACAATTTGGGAAAGTATTCTCTCAAGTGTTTAGGTCTGAATAAGCGTCCAGGTTTGAATAAGGTCGAAGGACAAATTTGATGGTCGAAAAATGAAACAGCTTTATTTAAAACCTTTCTTGAACAGTCTGAACAGTTTTTGATAATGATGGAGACGACGATGAAGTTACATTGATTGATTAATTGATTGACTGATTAATAGATTGATTGATTGATTAGTTGATTAATAGATTGATTGATTAATTGATTGATTGCCTCGTTGTGTTTCAACCTGTTTTACTGAAACTCTTATTCTTAATAACGCCCAGGCCCGAACAAAAGCCCAGTTTGAATAAGAGCTCAACCAAACACTTAGAACTATTTTCAAATAAGTGCCCAGGGCGCTTAATTGGTAATTTACGCTATTCAAGCGTGGTGACAGCAATTGAAAGCATCATAACAATATTTGACTGATACTATCTACTTCAGAGTTTTTCTACCTATAGTTTTTGAATTTCATTGTTTCAATAATATTTCGCTAACATTGAAACTAAATGTACGCAAAATTACTGCCCCCCTTATTTTCGTAGTAAAAACATCTTCTATTTCTATTATCATAATAAAACTATCATTCTTTGAACTATTCTAC
>JAAAKL020011449.1:0-13643 GCA_010016065.2 Carybdea cf. marsupialis auct. non (Linnaeus, 1758) | reverse complement strand
GCCTAATGCCAACAACTAAGTAAAAGAAACTTTAAAAAGGTACGTTTTAAGATTCCGTTTAAAAACATCCACAGAACTACTGCGTTTAATAAGCGATGAAGTTCAGCAGCATGGGCTTCCTGTCTTCTGCTTTGAAGGGATTTACTGCATTTTGACCAAGATATGCATTAAGCTATGTGGCCATATTCGAAATCTAGTAACAATGATGGGTGCCATGTTTGGTAAATATCTCGGAGGTAGTGGGATGGAAGATGCTTTCGTACCGTTCGGATTGAAAGTTGCACTATCGTTAATCCAAGGATCGCACCTTATGTCAGAGCTTTCAGGGGCTTGCTCATTGCTGCAGAAGCAGTCGAGAAAATAAAATAGGATGCCTTTTATAGTGTTCATAACAGTGAAGAATACACCATGGACCTGAGTGTATTACGTTAACTTTCTTTGTCGCTGATAGGAAAGTATACTTGAACAGCAAAGACATTCGAACTCATGTCGCTAAAGTGAAAAACGGACGCATGACTTCCACTGTTTTATAACACATGCATCAGAAACATCTAGCATTTGCAAGTACTGAAATGGCTTCGTTGACAATGTCAATTGTAGCAAAGGATGATAGCAGCTGATGGAACAACTGTTTGGGAAGGTAATTTAGATTCTATTGAAAGTCGACCAATCTTTTGTGTATATGAAAGTAGCAACTACCTTATCTACGCAACGTCCTACTTGAAAAGTACGTGTAGACTACCAAAGGACCATCCAGCCATTCATGAAGTGTTTATAAAAGGGTACTTTGTGGTTAATGACAGCCACAGGTAGTTCAGTGGTGTGTCCACTTCCAACGTTTTCCCAAAAGTCCCAGAGGGATCACTGGGCAAACCAAGCAAATCTCTTACGTGTCCGAGTGGAAGTAGTATATCGTGAGATGCTTGTGATAAGTAATGCTTTTTGAAGAATCGCCTTTCTAGGAGCTAGTGAGCCCGAAATACACCATGAGTTGGATGGTAATCATGCTACAATCTTTATTGCCCATATAACAAACACTACAAACTTTTTGATTGCTTGTGGTAACCAATATCTTCCGGGTAGCTAACCACAATAGCGCAATATTGTCTCCAATGCACATGCACACGCGCAGCGGCTCACAGACTTTTCCAAAAAATATTGAGTCGTGTTTGTCGTTTCGAAGCGAACGATTTGTAGATAAATACTGTCGCCTGTCAGATCCAATCAAGAGATTAATTTGCAACTGTTTCCGTCTGACGAAAAGGAGAAGTTCCCTCTGCAATCCTGTCTGTCAGATCTGCAGAGAAACGTTGATATAGTCAGTGGGAGGAGTAATCTATTTCGCACGTGATGGAGTATGACTTGGTTTCATCAAACATACTCTTTCCTTTACACTTTAAACCCCGGAAAATCAGTGCTTCTTCGAGAGTTGGAAAAGCATTTCGAAAGTCGAGGGCTGAATTTTGATAACAACTCTGACTTTCAAAATGTAGGCCTATTGCTCGTTGATTTTATGTCAATTATACAACAGATGATTCTGACTGGTCTGGCTGGGAAGGTATGTAAATATAATACTTGTACATTTAGTACCGAATTAAAGATACAGTAGAGAAGAGCATCAGAAAAATAGTTGAAGAAATAGAACTTTAAGAAAGACAATAACGCAAGAAAACGTGAAGTTTACTATATGCGGAAAATACCCACAACCTTCGAAGATTCCAAATCTCAAGTTGCTAGTTGATATCATAAAATGATAGTGTTAGTTTAGGTATTAATTTGAAACTTTGCATATGCATTCTACTAGATGACACCAGGGCAACTGCAAAATATTTGGGGTAATTTGTGGAGCAGAATAGCCTGTTGCTATTT
This sequence comes from Carybdea cf. marsupialis auct. non (Linnaeus, 1758), assembly GCA_010016065.2. Taxonomy (NCBI): domain Eukaryota; kingdom Metazoa; phylum Cnidaria; class Cubozoa; order Carybdeida; family Carybdeidae; genus Carybdea; species Carybdea cf. marsupialis auct. non (Linnaeus, 1758). The sequence goes on along the minus strand of JAAAKL020011449.1, from coordinate 11,774 downwards.
TTAGATACTTGTTTGGCCGTTCTCGTAACATCTTTTGCATGGTTTGAAATTAATGATACTTTGATTTCTGAGCAAACTCAAAGTATTTAAACGGTAGCTTACTGGGAGACATGGCCAAAAACTGCAGCAAAAAAGAATGTTTGGGAATGGTAAAAGTTGTCTACAAGGAGATCATCACCACCTTTATAGATTCAATTCTCAATGCTCTAGCTGGGAAAAACGATGTTTCTTCATAAAGCAAAAACTTTGAACTTGTTAATGATAAAGTTGCAAAATCATGTTAGATATCACCTGATTGTGGACTAATCTAAAATAGACTTTGCTGTACAAAATCTACTATTTACTAGGGCAATTCTACTTGTTGTGTTCCATCGTTGCATAACTCCTCTGCTACCAACCTTCATCATGATTACTTAACCAAGAACATGTATCATGCTCTGTAATTATCACTGGCGACAGATTCAAGTACAAAGGTCCAACATGTCACACTTGCTTGAACAGCACAGTAGCGGCTGAAAATAATCAAAGTAGAGTTGCTGGCGAGAGAATGTTTTTCCTGTCAGTAAATAATAGTTTCGACCTTTAGGTGATTTTACTTGTTTTTGTGGCTGATCTGTATTCTTATCTTACTTCCTCATATCAGGCCTTGATATTCTTATTTACTAAATTCGGGTTAATAGAAGAGTCTAGTGGCACAAAAAATTAATTGGTCCTTTGATAAATATCTATGAAAAATGATCCAGACTTTTAACTTCAGAACATGAAGGAGAGTTAAGATGTATTACTGTAGGTGAATTTGTTTGATCAAAATTAGATGCAAAATGCAGTCGCGGATCTTCTCGTAAGATAAGGAGCTTGCACATTTAGAAACATCTCTTCCCCAAAGCTAGAGAGCAGCTAGGAGTATCATACTCTCGCGAAGTCAGTACAGTACGTGCTTCCTTATAACCCAGTCAAGTAACTTCTGAAAAACTCGCTGCAATGTACAGTGTGTGTTGCTCAACTGACGATTTTCCTATTGTCGAATACAGGCTCCTACTTTACTCCTATCCCCATCATAGGATCGAATAGGAATTTTTGAATTGACCAACGAAAACTCCATCGTAGGTAGACATTGTCATATGTTGGGGTTTCAATAGGGGGAGGGGCTACATTTATACTTTGACCTCCGGTTTCTCAAAATAAAAATTGTTTGAAAATAGCAATATCATATATCATCTTAAAGGAAGTGGAGAGCTGATCAGATTTTGAAAGAAATTTATTATTCATTTCAGTATTTTCTGCAATATCAAGTGGAATAAACGATTTAGACAAGGGTAAAGAGAGATGCACTCACTCGCGATTAGTTGAAACAATTCCCTTCACATTTACAAAATTCTGTGCTTGAAACATCTTGTTTGGCGAATGAACAGCGCCCTGTGCACTTCTGTCTGCAACCAAAACACACCAAACAGAAATCGGAAAGAGGCAACAGCTGCTTGTCTAGAACACTGTAGCTATCAAACGCAGTCCAACCAAATTCAAGAGAGTATATCTTAAATCGATTGTCTAGGAGATCCGTGGCAATCTTGACTATGAAGAGACAGAATTGTGAATGTCTCTGCAGTGAATGACTTTATGGTGGTAGTTTAACGTCTGGTGTCTTTCGTGACCGATACATATCGAATCTCAACTTATTGAATGTGACGCATGCTGATTTTGGATTGACCACTTGTATCAGGCACTGTTTACTGCTAAATATTCTGACGCATGTAGACTAAGTTGTTGCCATTGATGGTAGATATTTGTCATGTCTTGAGTCATAGTCTTTTTCGGAGCTACGTTTCGAGAGATACTTCTCCCATCTTCAGGCTGTTGCTGATTTATATTGTTCGATTGTGGGCTCCCTAGGAAGTAGGGATCGGACTTGGTGGATAAGTGGCGCCATGCTGATTTTGTGTTTCTTGTGTTTTCACCGATAGTGCTGGTAGCCATGTGTGGTAGGTTCTACTGTTTCGCATGTTTAGTAGCGTCGGCCGATAACTCATTCACCTTGCCAAATAGTTGAAGATAAAATTCTGGGCTTGCCCTGATTGCTGATTTCTTTGAACCCATCCTGCGTGTCGAACCTGAACCAGTCAAAATATGAGCTTTGTAAATCACTTTACATTTGGGCTCTCAAATCTTATGCAGAAATGAGTGTAACGGTAGAAGTCGCCAAACGTAATCCAGAGTTCTTGGAGATCAAGGCCTAAAACGTCTGCATCGTTAGATATAACTACTGATCGTTTTTCACCATGACTAATTGAATAGTGGATGTGCGGAAGCAATCTTTAATCAGTATATTTTATTCTCGAGTTGCTCTACAGAAAAATCTTGTGACAACAAAAGGTCATGGAAAACCACCTAAATGCCAGTTCTTGGCAGACAATTTGAAAAAGTTGATAAATTACGGTTGCTTTTTAACTTTTTCAATGTGACCTGGTGATGACCTGAAAGCCTGGACGAGTCCTGAAAGTCACCTATAATCGTATATCTCTTTTAGATGTTTGAGCTGGAATGGCCAAATTTGACATTTTTTATGCATCTACTTTCGTTAAACAGACCTTCTCTAGGTATGCCTCCCACTTTGTCCTCTTCCAAGCTTAGAATTACATCAAAATATGGTTGCATCTAATTTTCAGGTTAAAGACAAAATGACACTTAAATGAAAAGTGACAAACCGCGTGATAAGAACAGCATTTATACCTCCGGTTAAGGGTCGGCCAGAGTAAGGATTCCTAACAGCCATTAAAATGAGAAGGGACTATTCCCATCTCTGAAACTCGATAATCGACATTTTACATTTATTCAAAACATTACGAATTAATTTTTTCCGTTCGACAAGATTTCAATTAACTATGCAGCTTTGTGGAGATATCTAAGTTCATACGGCAGGCTTGTAATGGAAACCAAACCAGTGAAATTAAATTATTTTACGCAGTTGTACATAAACAATGCCCTTCTCGAGACTTGTTTGTGTTTTGTTTGAAGCGGGATAAATAATTCTTGAATGTCAGGTGCATGTTAAGACAAACCTACAATCAAAACACAATAAATTTGCTGCACCTTCATTAGAAATCTCACACAGCTTTTTAATATTTTATGAGAAACACCACAGGAACTCCTAACTTGAGCACAAACTTTAAAGAAGTCTTGAATGTTTGTTTTCCCCTGCCATGACATGAGGCTTGGCGATACTAAGATAGGGGATGGTGGGGTGGGGTATGCATCTCCACATCTTTAAACAGTCGAGTAGTATATCGCAATCATATGGCATTGTGTAATGATTATTGCTTTTGCCATCTGTTTGATGCCATAGTTTTATAGCGGGTTTCAGAATATGGCCCATTGACTACTGTAACAAATGATTGGCATGCCTAGAATTTTGTTGAAACAATTGTATTACTTCAACTTAGTATTGGTGAGCTGTAAATTCATGGACAGGAAGGTTGAAATGAGGCCTACGGGATGAGGCCAGCATCCTTAACACACAAAATTGATAGATTAGTAATTATGTTTGCTGACAAAACACAAGAGCGGGTAGCTAGCAATATGGGTTCATATAAAAGCTTGGGGTACTAGCCCCCCTTCCACCCCTAAAAAGAGTAGTAGTAATAAGGAATGAAATTAAAGCTTCGCTAATATTCTATAAATCCTCTATGAAACTAGATATTGAAGGAAGTAGTATTTGAGAGAAGACATGAACAATATATACAGTAAATTCAACTTAAAGCTTTCATGACATTATGTACCAAGATAAATCAGAATAGTACTGGTATCTACTCTGCTGTGTCTTATCTGGTTAATAATTAGAAGTCCATTGATCAGTTCATTGAGTACCTCTGCCGGGGCTACCGTGTCGCTTCCAGAAATAACATCCCCCTTATACTCGCGGGTATTTTATCGATCGTGAGAAAATACACTCGACGCACAGGAATCGATTGCGTGTTGAATCTGAACTTGGCACCCTCATGCGAGCATCCTACTGTCCTTTTTTACACGAGAAGGTATGTAAAATAGGAGCAGTATTTCCATTGATCTATGGCAGTCGCCTACAGTCGACGTCTGCCCATTGCAAAATCATCTTGAATGAGTGGGAAATACAAGTATTAAATCAAGGACTGTTACTTTCCGCTGTTAGAGTCCTGTGCCAGAGTGGGCTGGGGCCAAAGCCCTCTAACTCAATTTTATCCCTATAAATGAAAATGTGTCAAACATGATCGTGTAGTTCCAGAGTTGGGGTCGCCAATTTAGCCCTCGCCGTTACCAATGTGAAGGCAAGGATTTTTGCAAGTAATCACCTATTACAATCTGTTGTCGATAGAATGGCGACTCTTTCATCATCATAGCCTTTTTATCATATGGCCTCTGATGACTGACCGAAGATTCCTACATCGAATCAGATGTCATCATTCAAAAATTAAAATAGGACCTTTTCACTGAATGACTGGATTCAAGTGATCGTTTGAAGATAACTCAGAAACAGTGGCTGGCAGAGTCAGTCGTTAAATTGTTTCCACATCGACTTCTAAATGAAAAGAGTTCAAAAGTACATGGTGTTTCCATGAAATGTTTTCAAATTGTAAGGATTATGACTTAAATGGTGACCCAACTTCAACTTTCCTTGCTCTTAGGACTTGCGACCCGCGAACCGACGACTGGCGTGGTAGTCTTAAAGAGAATGACTGTGCTGCTTCATTCAGACCGCATCTCTCTTACCTGGCGAGATAAACTTTCTTACCAGAGAATAGACGATGCACATCTACTGCCATTTGTAACCCTTGTTTCAACAGAGGCACTGATACGATAAACCAGCAAGTGTTGCAGCAGTGAGACGCATTAAGAAGTAAAACGAAAAATAAATCAGTCCGACATGACAAGGGCTATGCAATGGTCATTGAACGTGCTTAATACAGGTGCGACCGGTATTGATAAAGCTGGCTGGATCTCGTGGGCATCAAAACAATCTATTATTTCCACAGGAACAATTTAAGTCGACTTAGGTCTAACTTCAGTTTCTCTAAAAGATGAGATTTTGAGAACCTAACAAGTTAAAACATCCCAATTTCACAGCCGGATTCCAGCAAAATGACTCACCAGCTTTGATGTTAGTAACTATAAATACTGACAACACATCGACATAAATATGACCTTCTTGAAATAACATTTCAAAGGCACAGAAGTTGCAATTGAAGCTCTAGTCAATATAAGCTATCATCGATCTCAAATATCAACAAGTGAAATGCAACGCGAAAGTACGCAATCTCGTGAGCATAAGGTTTCGGTTTCCACCACTACAAAAGCGTTCACTACACACTGTATTCGAGTTACTTCTCATAAAAAGAGGAACTGACACTTGGCAAGTATTTCAGTTCAAACTGTAACTACTAGTCCAAAGGATTCTTACTGAATGTAAGAAAAGAAAAAACGTGCACATGGGAGATTCAAAAGTGAACGGGGGTCGTCTACCTCTTTCATCATCGTTTCCCAAAACCGAGTCTCGTCAAAATCATTAAATGAAAACACAACAATCATAACAATACATACATACAGAGTTTAAATTACTGATTTGTATCACACAGTACTATACTAACGAACCATTATCTCGGTTAAGTTAACAAGATGGTCTGCAACAAGTACTGCGTTAATTAAAGAGTACATGTTTGGAAAAGGGCAAACCTCCCCCCCTGAATATTCACTTATAGGTTCACGCAATACGTTGCAAATAAACAAAAATGTCTTTTGCTGACTTTAAGGCCTCCCTAGAATCACTTTACAGCTGCAATACATCCGTACAACTCTGATTAATTCGACCATTTTCTTTGCTATTTGGAACATGTCTACCAAAAGCCAAACCCGTCTACATTATGGAAATTCAAAAACGGCGGCTTTCATCTGCATAGGCACTACTGCAATGTTGATGAAAGTTAACCTGGTGGCATGGTTGTCCTCGTGACTATTAGCAGAGCATTGACACCTTGAAAACTCTATTATTTGGAGCTTGAATCTTCGACACAACCAACACTATGCGTCTGAAAGTTCATGTGTTGCTACATATACAGTTTCCCTACTATGTTAGAAAAGGTATCGAGTGTGTCTATAGCAGGTCATATAATCTTCTTCTACGAGGCTTTGGTAAGAGAGCCGCACATAGTTAAATAAATTATTATTGAGAATAGCACGTACAGTTAGTTACAAGAAGTGTCCAAACTGTAGAAGAGTATATCCCACTACAAGATGTGTTTAATGAACGTACTATTCTCACTAGAAGATCTTACACGGAGGATACTAAAAAGTTGGAAAAGGGCCAAAACGTACGAGAGTTAAGAGATTTCTCTGTTAAGGTGTGTGCGTGTGCGTGAAGGCAAGATACTATCCTTGAAGCTGAACAGAATGATAAATTTTAAATAAAATTTTGCAACTACACTAGGATGAATTATTGGCGAGAGAAGAATTATACTAACATTTCTGATAACCTAAGGAAAATGCTTAAGGTCGACTGTACGAGCTTAAGAATGCCATAGGCTACAAAAACGTCTTTCCTTTCGAAGAAAGTTGAGATTCTACTCCCTTTGTGCAAATCAACGTCTCCTCGTCGCAAAAGAACGCACTTAACTCCTTTGCAGCGACTACCCGTACTAGAATCCTTTAACCCATCTTTCAATCCTCCGAAACATCCTCCTACAAAATACAAGTGTAAGGTCTTAACGTTAACGTCGATTCACTTGCATGTTGATTGTCTCTGATAGGCCATTTCTTGAGTTGCGTATTGAATCCAAATTGTAGTATCATGCACACAAGGATTGCGGGGCGTCTATTGCCTACAGGGTCTCGTAGTTAGAATTCAGCAGCAACTTTAACTCTCGAATCATGTTCTGTACCTGTCTACTTTTCATGGTCAAAACGCCAAAATACTGGGAGGAGCAAAATTTAAGAAGTGAATTCAGTTTTTCATATATTTGGGGCGGAGGATTTTCTAGGAGTCCTTGCTCCATCTTGTGACGAGAGAAGATATCCCTGCATAAGACCTGGAAAGAAGAAAACATATTGCGAAGCTTATTATTAGGTTGAAATGGAGTGAAATCAAATAGATCTACATACATCGTAAAGAATACAAAGTGCTTCGTTGCAAAATGTTTATACTCGACAAAGTAAAAAATCCCCAAGCAAACCGGGAATGTTTGGGAGTGATCTCTTATGCATATTAGTGAGACTCGAATGTTGATCTTGACTACTGTTTCCACATCTGCTATAATCAAGGGGAGTCGTATGAGGTCCCTGCGCATGGCTAATAAACGCTAATCTTGAGGCTTCAAGGAGTTTTCGTGGGGTCCTTGATGCTTCGGTAAAATCCTAAAATGCATCAGACGCAACACTTTCGTTTTTGACGTTCGTATGAGTTTTTGTAGTCAATGTTTACTGAACATCAAATATGCATTAAAAATATTAGACAAATGAAGGGTGATAACAAGATAAATGTAACACTGGACGGTGAAACGGCAATTTCCATCAATGTAATGGTCGAACTACCCAACGACGATCGCTGAACAAAAATATGGGCCGTTGATGGCCTTCTGCAAATTTTTATAACAAGTCCCATTTTAAAAACCAGCATCAAAACAAAGCCAACTCATGCCCAAATTCATATCTTTCACGCTATCAACTTTTGTTACATCACTCTTCTTTCAAGCACCTTTCTCTTGCAAATGACCCCATTCAATCCAGTTTAAGCAAACTTTGCAGAAGTCGATTAAATTGAAATAATTTGGATTCGATATAATTTCAATTCATCCAGATACAACCTATTTTAACTTGGTCGCCCTCGGGTTCTAATGGCTATGAGGCCTTGCCTCTGAGACGCATCAATTTTCGTTGTTTTCACCTACAGACAGTGTCTCACCTTTATTGTTTAACAGTCTTTCTTCCTGTAAAGTCTATTTTATTGCTCTCACTGTCAAGTTAAACCAACTCTGCTCTTAAAATACATCCTACAGAATTAATTTTTAACACGTAGATTTTAATTTTTGTCCTTGATGCTAATTTGTTTACTTATTTTTTACCTTTATTTCCGCACTTTGAGTTTATGCCACAGCTTCCTTATTAACACCGTTTTCCAATATATGCCGCTCTTTTTGACATCAAAGTTCTGTGGTGCTCAAAATATATACGATCCTTTGCAACGTTGATACCAAAATTTTATACCGTACGCACAGTATCAAAGTACGAATAGGCCGAGCAGCTGAGAAGGCATTGTTCAGAAACCTCACAATCGGTAGACCCTGTGCTTGACAGTGAGCTTGGCATTATAGCCTTAAACCAAGAGTTAAACAGGAATGAGTAAGGTATCCGCTGCCGTCACGAGTTTAGCACTCCCTTTCCAGCCTACTAATACCCTTCCTCCAAATACAGTAAATAATAATGGACTTCTCACTTACCTGTAAGTTATTGGTTATTTTTCTATTTGTACATTTGTTAGTTCTAGCATCACAATAAGATACGCAGTCGAAGAAATCACAGTCATCACTGGATGTACAATTAGCCTGAGGTAAAATCTCATTGATTCTTTCTTCTGAAAACACTAAGTCCACATCGATTGCTTTCACTTTGAAATTATCCGAAACACCGAAGTTTCCTTCTTGGATATCACAATGACTAAGCGCCCCCACCCGACTGGTCTCCAGTTCTTGCACCAGATCTAGAAATTCGTGTCCAAGCTTCGCACGAATTGCCCAAGGTAATAAATTATAGTTAATTCTGTTCAACGGAATTAGTTTCTCCATAGCATACATGGATCCACACATGCCTATCAAACGAGGAAAATACTCCATGGTCTGAAATACTGTAAACATGACGTACTCATCTTGATTGGCAATATCTAAATGAGATAAAAGTTCATAATGGGTCATCTTCGATATTTCACCAGTAGCCTTTCCAAATAGTAGTTCCTGAACAATCAGTTTTTTATCCTCTTTTGTAAGCGACTCCACTGATGAAAATCCCAGCAATGAATGAAGCTGACTTATAAGCAGACCACTAACTTTCTGGGAAAGTATCTCTGAATTCAAAGCCATACCATTGGCAGCTTTACCTACAAATGAGAAATAAATAAAATCAGCTCTTTTGGGTTCCTGATAACGTACTTAAACTGCGATAGCCGCTGACAGCATGACGTCAGATTGGTTTCTTAACTACTCGTTATTGTAACATTAATAGGTTTAGAACACAGCAGGATATCTCGTGCAGCAACAGATCAAAAGAATACACTTCTTCGCTGTTTAGTTCTAGCAGGCAAGGTACAAATGTCTCAACCTTGACATACTTGGGTCGCTCAATGTTAGTCCCAAACGACGCGTATAGCTAGCTATTTCAAGAGTGTAGTTACTGTGAAAGGAATTAGGTTTGGTTAAAGTTTGGCCCCTAGTACTTAGCCCAAAACAAAACGAAACGAACTTAAATTTCACACAAAATTACATTAAAAAGTACTAAAAATACTACTAAAATGAGGATCCCCTTAACGGCGAAGTTGCTTCGAACCAGGATGTCACCAATGTTAAGTTATCACTATATCTGCATAGCATCAGACTACAATGAACACTGACACTAGGCGAATAGCCACCCAATGAAACTACTTGTTCCCATGTGCACTACACTACATCTTACTTCTCAAAAGCTTGACTTATGTCTTTCTCCAAGGATCCTAATCCACAAGTTCTAAGCCTAGCGCTCGTTACTACCCAGAAGGGCGTCATGGTGCAACAGCTTGCATGCATAATCTGACCTTGCTTTGATGGTTCTCAAATATCAGTAAACAAAACCAGGGAAAACCCATCAAATTGCCCTCATGAGTAACAGCAGTACAACGATCAGTCGTAGATCGTGACAGTCACTGAATGGATCCCTGTGTTTACATGAGCCCTCTTCACATACCGCAAAAACTTGACTACCAGTCAGTTTCAAACCTTCGGCGTTTACTTGGGGCGTTCTCCCAGCATCAGATTACCTACAAAGTTCACTTTTCTTCTACTTTTAATTACAAAGATACTACCTGCTATCGATTCTCTTAACCAAGTCAATGTGCAGCACTCAATTATGAACCATGAGATAGGCAGATCTATCAAGCAGTTCTACGATGCAAACACGTTTTCACATTCGGTTGTTAGGATGTGACATAACAACTTGTGCCCAACGAAATTTTTTTCTTGTCGTAATAGATTAAGATTCTTAAATAATAAAAGATAAACGTTTTAGCCACAAAGTGTTACGCAGTCTAGCGTTTTCTTAAAACTCTTTGCAATGTGATTATTTTCGTACAGACTACACTTAGATCTTTGCTACATCGAAAACGTTGAAGGTTAACAACATGCTGTCTTTCAAGCTTCTGGACCCACGTAACTCATCGGGGTGGCACAAAATACTAGATGTCCTTTAGTAAGTACTGTATTACTTATAAGAAGAGCCGACGTGTATTCTAGTATATCATCCAGCGTCGACCTCTACTTACTGTCACAACTTCTAAGCGCTCCATAACTCTAAAACAAAGAACAAGGCTTGCCGTAGTCATCAGAGACTGTTTTATTTCCTTTTTCAACGAGACGAGGGGATCTCAACTAATACGCTTTGAATAGACACTTGAGAAAGTGAAAATATAAGATCACCAGGGTTTGAGCCGTAACCCATGCATTCAAGAAGAATGCTCTACCGACTGATCTTCATGAGCTACGACGATATCGACCTCGATGTCTCTTGCCGTATTATTAGCTCCAGATCTATCTTCTTTCTCAATTTATTGTCCTAGGCTACATTTCGTACACAACCTTTAAAGCACTGGAATATAAGTTGTACAAATTTAAAATGTATTTCTTGCAAATTTGTCTTGAATTAAATATCTTTTTCTCTTCGGTTCACGTTTCAAATAACACCGCCCTCTTATCAGCACCGTACCATCTTTCCCAGTATCAGTTGGTGGCATGGCGCTAATTAACAATAATACGGAACTTCATCACCAATACATAAGTGTAAAATAGGGATGTGGCTGAGATGGAAAAACCTCAAATGAGTTTTGTGTGGCAGCTATGTGTCTGCACTCCCAAGAGTGGATAATAAAAACATATTAGCAGCAGACTTAAGCTACGGGATAAATGTCGGTTGCAAATCACCTTTGAATATACCTGCTGAAGAAATAACGTCATATGAACGCAGTGTACTTAATTAATGATAGAGTACTATCTTTTGAAAAGATACTATGAGCAATAGAAAGTCATGTCAGTCACAAAATTATGTCAAAAATAGAGAACTTCCTATAAACAAAATAATAACAGGGAAACTGTGAAACTACGAGATGACAGTACCAGCTACACGAAAGTCTCTCCGTATCCCCACCGTAATTTATATGACACTAGAACAATAAACGTTTCAACCTTGATTTCTGGGACGTAGTAGCTACGTAGCTCCAAGACAGAACTGGTTCTTGCATTCGCATGACATCAATGTGCAGGAAAAGGGGTTGTACGCATGACAAGAGGTTGGGTTCAAAAAAGTCCACTGATAAGAAAACGCGTGTACAGCAAACGAAATAATAACACGTATATATAGCTCTCTCTCTATATCTATCTATCTATCTATCTATCTATCTATCTATCTATCTATCTATCATATATATATATGTATATATATATATGTATATATATGTATATATATATATGTATATATATGTATATATATATGTATATACATATATATATATTTATATATAT
>JAAAKL020011448.1:0-13644 GCA_010016065.2 Carybdea cf. marsupialis auct. non (Linnaeus, 1758) | reverse complement strand
CCCACGGGAAGGAAACGGGGGGGGGGGGGGGGGGGGGGGGGGGGGGGGAGGGTTAAACCGGTTTTTCCCCCAAATGATTTCAATGTTCCAAGGACTTGGCAAGGAAAAGATATAAATTCTGTTAAGATATTTCAATCACCTTGACAATTATTGGAAGGGCTGTAGCATGTGCTGGTACATGTGCTGACTTCAGAATGACAACAACAAGTACCTAAACTTTGTGTCAATAATAAACGAAATGTTACATTACGATATTTCACGATACATTTGTCGCGTAATCTACGTGATAAAGAATTTACATTTCGAAGGCTGGAAGGAATATCAATTTAACTCTCTCAGACTGAAATCAACATTAAGTTTAATAGATGCTGTGAAGTGAACAATATGCTCCCGAATTTGTAGGAAAACGTATTTCTAAACAGGCATACGAATATCCTAGTTGTAGTATTTTAGATTTCTCCATTTGATTCGGTTTCCGTGCATTATCTAGAAGAACCAACCGAGAAGCTTCGATCAAGAAATAAACTCATGATACACCCGCCGAAGCTTTGAAGTTTTATAGCACTAACAATTTATCTGAACATCTGTTATAATGATCTTGATGTAAATTTTAAGTTTTAAGTCAGCCTGCATTTAATCAACTCATATTCCAATATCCTTCCTTTTTGGAAATAATAACAGCGGTAGTTCAATGGTGAAACGTTTCATTGTTACTAAAGCTTCGACACAGCCAAAAAGGTTTTCTAACTTCCAAATAATCACAATCTTAAATCGTATTGCTGGCAGGATATCAAGATGAGATAGTAACTTACAAATTTAAAGGTCGGATTTTGGTTTGGAAGGGGCTTCTCGCGTTACCTGACTACACAGATATTATTAAGCTATTGAAGTCTTTGCTCGCAATAATCTATTCCGTTTCGCTTGTGATCCTTTGAACTAGAAGTACTCATCTCTCCCTCCTATCTGTACTTTTCTTTGGTAAATGTCAAGAACAAGGTTCACTTATCCTAAGATCTCGATAGAAGAACAGTCTTGTTTCATTTGATCCATTTTCGTGGTCATTTAAATCGATACACTTGCTGATGTAAAACGATCGGATGGATATTAAGCTCGACAATCCATGGCAAAGAATTGTTCCATGAAAGGTTGGAATAAACAGTAGATATCATTACAGATTTTAAAAGATATAAAGCCAGATTGATTGTCCCTGATGTGATTATATTAATACGCTTGCAAGTCGAAGAGATGATTAGGGACTCCATTGAAATCTGTTTAGGCTGTATACTAATACAAAGGCAAGATTCAAGAAACTCGATTATGTTGTTGATATTCGGTTACAGAAGGATCACGTTGAACTATAATACATTTAAAAAGATCCTAATAGGTTTGCAGATTCATCAAATGCTGTATAGAAAATTGACACCCAAAGAACTGGGAAAGTATTTGTTCTTTAAGGAACCAGAATTGGTTGTTTTGGCTCCCAGTGAGTCTTTTTCTGTATTTGTCTGAGACCCTCAGCCATGGGCCTTCCTAATAGGTTTACCATCAGTGAAAGGAGATCTGGGTGAGGATGATTCTCTCCTTTCTTTAGATTTAAATCTCCTTGCAGTCTTATTGTTCTGGTTATAGATTGCATTTTTACCAACTGATTGGCCACATGAGCATGTGAAAACTGGAAATTAGAAAACAGAAATGAAATATGCGACGCTGGCTTATAGTTGAGAAGGATAGAAACAGTGACTGAACTATACAGACAGCACATTGTCCAAGCAGATAAGTGCTTCAAGATATTGATGACAGGCCTTAGCAGTGAATGTGTCTGTAACCAGACGTAAATGTTTCTGGTTTGCAACGAACCTAAATAGCAGCACCTGAATAACGTCCATGTAAATTTACCAAATAACATCATTTAAAATATCATCTTGGTTTGCAGTTTCAGTTGTAATGATAACGATGACAAAGGCGTGTAATAAGAAACCTTTTATTGAACGGTTTGTTTTTATTATAGCTGCCATTGAGAACACTTAAGGCAATTTCACGAAAGTTATTTCCTTTTGTAGTTGCATCTAAGTTACTATTGGTATGCAGCTACTTGCTTTTGTTTTCATAAAGATCGTGATATTGAGATCCAACTTATGATTAACATGTTAGGATTTGTATAATTATGTTTAATGAGAATATTAATATGTTTAAATCAGGCACTTGCTCCTTCATTTGTCTGATACATTGTGCTCTAATCAATGTGCAAGGGTAATGCACGTATCTCTAAAAAAGACTGGATCGAGCAATCCCATAGTGTCTAACAGGGGAAAAGTGTGATCACGAATACTGGTCCACGGAGATTAAAATAGCGCGGGTAGGTCCGCCATGATACGTAGCATCGCTTATAGGCTTTGCTTGATGGGGACTAAAATGGTATCCAGCGACTGGCCTTGCTGAGAGACGGAAGATGCTCCATCTAGTGTTTTTAGAGATCAGTGAGCTAATGCTGGAACGCGCTCATTACTCATACTCATTTTTCTTCACTTGCTACATTAGCTTCTAATACTGCACCCGTGGACATCGCATCCAGTTCTACGAAGCTGGGGGGCCAGCCTCTCTGCGCCATGTCAATTGACCATGGTAGGACTGCCCATTATGCTTGTACAGCCCATTGAAAGTTACAAAGTGTTATAGAGAAGAGAGGATTTGAAAATGTCAAGTTTGAAGAGATACTAGACAGACGTGAAAATGTCACAACCGGGATTCAACCCAAAAGGTCCTCTACCAACTGTGGCCCGGTGGTAAGTAATTTTATCCAATCGCCGGATTAGTTTATAAAGCACCAAATAGGATTACTGCTGACAGATGTGGAAAAGATAAAACAGAGATGAGAGAGCCCTTTAAGATCCTAGTAAATGTGGAGAATGACAGAGACACACTTCAGGAATGCCCACCAGTCGAAGACTCAAAACAGGATACAAAAGTATAGCAGTGTTAGGTGCCATTACGGTGATGAGCATTGGAAAGGCAACAGGGTGCTCTTGACTGCGAATAAACCTGCTGAAACACATAGATTAACATGGAGTCTAAAAAGTGGAGACATTTCTGCAGAAATTGTAATTGCAGGAAGGCATGTAATCTGGATGGAAGTTAAGGGTCGGGTCACTGTATACAAGAGAAAAGGACACCTTTGCAAGTTTGAAAACGTTAGGGGTATATCAAGCGGCTGGAGTATATCATACAAATATTTGGAAAAATTTGTAGAGAGAAGAACAAGCGGGAAGGGAAGAACAGGCCCACTTATCATAGAAAAGAGTTTAGTATTATCGAAGTTAACAATGATCTGCTCTACACGCTTTTTAACCAGGGTCCCTAAAACGTAGTGCACTGGTACCCTATACAAGTTGTCAGTATCTCATGATACAGAATGTCACACATCAGGACTGGGTTTGATACAATGGTTATATGAGTATATTTCATTTTGACATCCAGAGTGCAATTATTTTGCTCATGGTTTGTGTTATTGTAATAATGATAAAGAATTCAACCAAATCACCTCTGATCACAAGATAACTTTTCTCAACCGTTGAATTATTGATAAAGTGGAATAGAACTGACCAGAACAAATGGGCGTACTTCTAGAAGACAGTCTCATGAAATATTCATAGCTAAGAAAATGTATGGGTTACTTTGCACACGTTTTTGTGTTTGTTTGATGTTTCACAGTCCTAAATTGTCCTTGAAAACAGCAGGAAGACAAGACCAGATCTGTACAACTCGAGCTGACCTGGTCTCTTTCTGCTTATCGAGGAGCAAAATCTGTGCATGTCTGATAAGATATCAAAATGATGGAGATTGTCTTGCGGGACAACGGAGAAATATGACAGCTTATATTATCAGTTTAGACTGTGACAAAGTTTGGTTGTATCAATTCTGTGAGATCATGTCTTTTTAGATTGATTCTCTGTCAAAGTGGCCAGGCGGTCGTGACACACTTGACAATAACCTGGAGACAGAGGAAGATTTTTAAATTTAAACTTTCTTTACAACCTAACATTATATTTTTCTGTCCATTTGTCATCCAACGTAAGTTAGTCATCCTCAAAAAACATTTTAAATCTTCTTTTTTAAATCAACATTAATGCATTCGCTTAAGATAAAACAACTCACATTTTTACCACTTTGAAATGCTTGGAAGGTTTTCTTGCTATTCAAATTAGCATTGCATGGCATTCTGTACCAAATTAACAACTTTGGTTTGTATCGCAGCATTCCATTTAGATAAATTTGCACTTTTAAATGGATCAATAACGTTTGCTTGCTCTAGTGTTAGTAGACTGTGTATATAGACACTGAAATGCTTTCAAAATTGTCCTGAATCCAGCATAATTTATCAGTCTTTGGAAAGCAACTCAAAATCATTATAAGGTTTTTGACGTGATCTTCATTTCAGTGACTAGTGTATCTAGACCTTGACATCTTTCCATTTTAAAGATATGTTTAACAGTTTTAATTCAAGAGCTTACCTATACAATCTGAAATTCAGTACATTTATAGTGCTACTAAAGGATAGCAGCATTTAATAAAGACACGTTATGTAGGAATGCAATCACTGTCTTTATTACCTCTTGATGCAGTAAATTTTATTCGAATATTAAGAAATTTGGATGACAGACTTGAAATCAAAAACGTCGACGGAGTTAGGTTCTACTTTATCAAAGAACAGAAATGTATAAATTTGCCTATAAACTTTGCATTAAAAGAAATCTCTTAACTTTTTCATAGCAGGATATTTGTTGCATAACATCAACAAGACCATAGCCATTATTTTGTCTCTCTGATTTGGAAGACACGAAAAGCTCCTTGACTCTGCAATTTAATTAATTTCGAAAAACAATGTTAGCCATTGGCAATCAATGTACCACCAGAGGCATTATGTTTTTTTATTGTTATTCAAGTAGATGAAAACTTGAAGCAGAAGTAGGAGATCATTTGGTTCATGTATCAGCTATTATCGATTTCGAGTTTATCAAGAGACTGATTCCTGCGAGCTTTTAGGTACTCATATCTTAATTTGTGACGCTTTTCCTCCCTCAACCCTTTTCAAGTCGCTGGAGAGGTGGGATTTCGCAACTTCCCTTGTAATTGTTTTATTATTTAAAAAGCATAGCAGTTCATTAGTTTAATAATTTTGGATTTTAAGATTGTCTTTATCAAATGGATGTTAAGATTTATCAAGGAGTATTCTGCAAGATAAAGGAATCCTAGATCAAATATTTATTTTATACTGGACTAAAGTAGAATAGTATCGTTATTCTAGGGGTTATCTGTAGTAAAGTTCCTCTCCCTAGGGCACAGAATCTTGGCTACTGTAAAGGGTAGCAATCAACAGATTACAAATTTAAAACCCTATGCAATTGTGAATCCAACGACTCGACCGAAAATTGAGCTCAACACCAAAACAATTCTGGCAAGGTTATAAGGTGACAAGGTGGCACATTGGCACTCAGTAACAGATTCTATACGTTTATTGGTTTATCAATCCCTAATCAATCTTCAGTAGTTGCTTGTGTACTCGTTATCATCTTCAAAATCATCATCATCATCATCATCATCATCATCATCATCATCATCATGATCATAATCATCGATTTTCCATAGGTAGCATCACATCGATAGCAGCAACAGTAATCAGTTACAGGGGAGAAGGCAATTGAACATACAGTGCTTTTCATCGAAGAATTTTATCTGCATCGTCGCAACAAGGAGAATGACCATTGAATAAAACATAAAATGTAAAAAATATAAGAAAGAAGATATAAAGAGAAAACAATGAGTCAACCAAAGGTTTTCAATAATGGAAAAAAATCAATCAAGCGACCCTACCATAAAAGCGAAAAGAAAATCACGGTAAGCAAAGTGAATGTCCCTTAAAAAATACTAAGGGCCATCTAGTCTGAGTTTCGAAAGTAGTAAAGCCTTTTGCACCTATGGCTTTATCCAGTAACGGATCAAAGATTTGTTATAAGGGTGGGGGTGACATCTTCAGATCAAATATTGAGCATAGTCTATTACTTTTTGGTCAGCTGTATGTACTTTGCGTTCCAAAATTCGTGCACGTGGTCCTGATTGATATCATCAAAATTTGATATCTAAGAAAACTGTTATACTATCCAAAGCCTACTCAAGAGATCAAGGCAACAATGATTCATGAATATTATTCGGTGCAACAAGACTATACAAATCGAAACAATGATCCGATTCTTGGAGTGACACGTGTGGGTCTCTTGTATGGTTGCAAATCTTGGACGACGAGGAAAGGAGATGTGGCTCGGATGCAGGCTGCACAGACGTGATTTAATGTCTGTTAAGGACATAATAGTTCTATGTACTGCTAGAAAATAGAATACTGCGATCATGCGAGAAGTGGAGACCTACATAAAGAAACTTCTCAATGGACAGGACATCAGGAAGGGCCCAATAGAACATCTTGTCATGACGGGGAAGATTCCTGGCAAAGGATCACCAATAAGCAAAGAACAAAGATCCTTGGCCAAATAATACATTGGAATGATTTCTCCACCAGCGAAATAGCTATTCAGAACATTGAAACGAAGAGAAGTGGTCACCTTTGTCACTTGTCACGGCACCAAAGAAGACGTTGTGTACAACAGAGAAAATGGGAACTAGCTTGGTGGTACCCGAAACGGCCTTTCAATCATGACGTGAAGCCATCAGAAAATGGGAACTACGTGAAAGGGAAAAAAACCCCTGATGGCTTCAAATCGCCTTCAATCCGCGTCCAATAGTTTTAGAACTGCTCAAAATGATTCTTTCAAGCAACTTCTTCAACTGTGTTTTATAGGTTATTCAATTTTAAGATTTTTCTTGACGGTCCTTAAATCAACATAATCTACTTAGTAGATGTATACAAAGTAGATTACTAACCAAAATTGGGGGCCTGGGCACTCGTCGAGTGTTTCCCATAGCCCTGTGCACATATGAGTGATAACAAGATTATTTGATCCTCGCTATGAAAACAAGGCCAGATCCTCCACCGTCACGATGTTTATTATCCTTAAAACTACATTAAACTCCGGTTTCGCCAATTAAGGCCTGGGCTACGAATCGGATTTTTCATGCGCCAAACTAACTGTAGGCTATTAAGTTCATGAATAATCAGTGAATAATGCATGGATCAATTAAGCACTGAACTTTTAACTTTGGTGGACCCGAATATTAAGATTGAGCTGCTCAGTCGAATTTACTGCAGTAAGGTCGACTCTGATCCATGAGTCGAATTTTTCAGGTGCCGCATTAAATGCAAAAATTATGACAGCTTGAAGATTCCCCTAGTTCTTTTGTTCTCGAGCTGCCAAAGTCATTGCCAGAGTCTTGTTTGTAGAAAATTTTATAACAATACTCCCCCGGGGGGGGGGGGGGGGGGAGGGGAAAGGGGGGTGGGGGGGGGGGGGGGGGGGGGGGGGGGGGGGGGGTTTTTTTGGAAAAAATTTTAAAAACCACCCCCCCCGGGGGGGGGGGGGGGGGGAGCGCTAATTTGAATCATTACCGTACTCTCTTAAAGATTTTCCCCTGCAATGTGGGTCAGGAACCCAAAGGTTTGTGTTTTATAAATTTAGATGTGATTGACCATCCACCTTCCCTACACGCTAATTAAAGCAGCAATTTTCAGAGTATAGAAATGCCAATATAACCCAAATTGTTTCTTCTAATAAAGTTGATATTGTAATTCCTCATTAAGTTTCTACTAGAGAACCGTCATTTGAAAACGACGAAAAGAGGCTACTGCAATTAACTTCGGCACATGAAAAATTCGATGCATGAATCAACCTGCCGTATTTAATATTTAAGTCGACCGTTATTGGTTCGGCACATGAAAATTTCGATTCATAGCACAGACCTAAGTGCTCCAAATCTCGGTTTTATTTTGGAAAAGCCAAATTAAGCAAGGTGTCACTGCAACCAATAAACCAATAATACATGAGAGGATCGAAATGATGTCAATTTTCAAGTTATACATACATGGCCCTCTCACGATGAACTTCTATAAACAATCAATGGTAATAATTTTGAACGACTCGCGTAGCAAGGAAGTTGTGCTAGCTGTGCTAGTTCTTTGCTGTTAAGTATTCATAAAACTACAAATTACATATTACGTTTCTATTACGCCTATTGAAAATGCTGATGAAATGTAGACAAAATCAGAGGCCGAGGGCAATGTTAATAAGAAATATGTTTTGAATAGATCACCATCAATGTACCAGCGAGTTTGTTTCTGTTTACTGTTTGTTTCTTTAGATAGAATATCAATTGTAATGATCGTGCTATTTACATAGGTATTCATGGTGCTTACTATTGTGAGTACTTTAAGAATAAATAGACTAAGTGGCCGATAAAGGATCTTTCGATGACCACGTTGCAGCTGGCTTAACATTAGATGGTGTTAATAAATCGATTGCTCTTTGATGTTGTTGTTTATTGCTAGGTCACGAAAACTGTTGGTATTTGTAGTCATTGTTCTAAGTAAGATGTTTTGGAGAGGGTGGAAGGACCGTTTCGAAGTCGACATATGATGTCTTTGTCGGCACTCTGTGCGTAAAGGTTGACTTTGATTTTTAAAGCTTCTAACTTAGAGTTAGCTCCTTTACCCTCTCCACCAGTGTACATTTAGGGTACACCTGCAAAACGTAATGCTTGTGAATCAATATCTACTGTATATAAAAATCTTGTACGCTCTGAATGAGAAAGGAATACTGTCAACATGATTATGACCTGTCCTTCTTGCTGTAAAGTAATTTCTGTATCGGGAGAAATTTGAATTAGTTCAAAAACCCAGAGAACGAATAAGGACATATTTTTACTTTAATAACTGCATTTGGTTTTAGTGTTTAAAATTTAACTAAGAAGAAGAGGTTTGAAAGATAGTGAATATCAATAATGGCAACGGTAAGGAAAAATAAAGAATCTCGTAAAGAAAAGGGAATAGGCAACATTTCCTACTTTTGAGTTTACATTCTTGGATAGGTAAATATTCGATGTTGAGAGAATGGCAACATTCGCATAAATAGTGGTAACAGTCCGTTACTGAATAACATGAGAAACAGCCTCTGACGGACATTCTAACATAAATATATAGGTATTTTGATCACATAGTATTGAGAAAAAACACTTTGGCCGTAACCATTTCGGGGTTCAGCCCCCTAGATCCCCTACAATTATGACCCTAAACCCTAAGACAAATGCAATCTTGAGATAGAACATGTCAGCAATTAGTAAAACCATGTTCTTTGTCGGTCAACGATCGTTCAACTTTCCACGACAAGTAAAAGGTTTTCAACTCAACAAACCAAGGCTTGAGACTATTATTTGATATAGGATAGATATATATATATATATAGGATATTTAAGCTGAAATAAGCACTATTAGCATCCTATTCTCATCTATGCGGGGAAATGGCACACCCCACCACTAAAAACCACTTCCTCGTCTTTTTTTTTACCTTCTCGAACATCGCGAATTCGTGATGCTGCAGTCGTTACCATTTGACTCTACCCCTCTCTGTTGGCTGTATTTTAGACGGCTCCAGCCAAGACTTTCCCTATCACTACATACGTTTAAGGCTCTACATCGAACAAGGCATAAGAATCCACTTGCATTCTTACATGAATTGAAAAATTGCTATTTCCAGATGTAGATATTTCAATTCTAGTTCATACTTTCTCGCAAATTAATAGAGAAGAACAGTTGAGTATAATACTGAAGCAAAGCATGTACACTTGGTAAAGTTAAAATGAAAACGTGGACAACCAAAGAATGAGGATTTCAAGTATTGCATAGTGGAATGGTTTTAATAACTTCTACAACAATTGTAAAGTATGAAAAACCAATGAGAATGATTCGTTCAATTACTTCTATAAAACAGCTAAACATGAGATTATGGTCAGAAAGCAATGCCAAGAGCTTCTTAGCGTGCACGTTTTAAATGATAAAATTATTAGTCATGACAACGACTAATTTAGCGATGTTGAAGCATATGTCTTGAAATAGCGCAAACGATCGTTTGTGACACGACTGTATTATCTCGCTCACGCTAGACTCGAGATGGCCCATGGGTCTTTCTCAGCGGCCGCTTTCAATAACGAAACAACGATGCAACTAACTCACTCACAGTCACATTGTCCAGAGCCCACCAAAGCAGTAATACGCGCACGCTAACCTGATACTTCAAGTCGAGCTTGTCTTGACAATAACGATTGCTGTCTTGCAACTCGGATCCATTGTTGCCAATGGCGTGTTGCCGTTCTCCATGAGTCTACGTTAAAATGTGATTTCGAATAAGATTTTGCGTTTTGTGATCTAATCATCAATTTTAACAATAATAGAAGTGGGTGATCCATCAACGGAAGTTCTTAGCATGTTCGACGCTTGGATATTAGACAAGGATTGGTATGATATTATGGCGGAAATCAGGCACGAAATTGATCAGCATTACTAAACTAACCTGTGCTTTGTTTCCTCTACTTTTCATGATTAGAAGATTTATCGCAGGCATGGATCTTTCCATAAACACATGTGTGCATCAATTGAAGAGTAAACGCTGGTTGAACAGCTCTCGCAATGATTGGATTCTCACATTTATCGTGGTCAAAGGTGCTAAGGTTATCGAGGTACTTACGGGAGAGGTTCATTCTCATCCAGTGCCTTCACTTGTAAAACAACGTTAGTATATAAATACCGGTTTGTTCTAATATCGAAAATTAGATAACACCGTCAGAATTTTGTTTTCACTTAAACATACATAGGATGTATGCGTTTTTCCTCCTTTTAATTGCACCAAAAATTGCATCGAAGGTTACAACAGTCAGCTCCTATAAATAATCATGATAAAAGATGTTTGTATTCAACATTCAACGGTACTTCTGACAATCAAAACAATTTTCAACAAAATTATTCTTTGATGCTTTTTTTCAGACCTGTCAATTTTCAACACAATTAACAAAACAAATCCTTTCCTATGGATGCATGAAAGAAATTTCTAGCCAGAACAGATTGGTTGCATCTGAGGTCTAGATGAAAACGTCACCTCAGTTTCTTTCACTCTCATTATTGAGAATCTCAAGCGTTTTTCTTTTTAACAATAAACACTCATTTCCACACATTATTAGACTGCAAATTTTCAATCCTTGGTCTGATAGTGTAATTGTGATTAAATCTGAAAATAAACTGACGAATTGAAGGCAAATATTAAGGTTTTTCAACAGTACCTGACTGTGATCGAAGTGCAGTCATGTTCAGTTGTGTTTTGTTACTCAATATTTTCAGTATTTAACGAAAAGAGATGAAGCAAAAAGAAAAGACAAAATCTCTACCTTTTGCCGGCTGACTGGAAATAAGTGATGGCATTTATAATTAAATTATACCCCACCATTACAGGCTTTGGACGCTGCATATAATACATGCATCATCATACACAGGATTAAGTTTAAATGAGCTGACCTGCATGATGATGAGAGAGCAACAAACTAAAACTATCTGTTTGTACGCTAAGTTTGAAGACTAGAGAAAAGTGAAAATGATGCCACCGGGATTAAAACCCGGGATCCAAGCATTCGCTGCTTGCTGCTTTACCGACTGAGCTATGGTGACCCGGTGATAATATAGTTCACTTTTCTGTGGTCGCCACATCAGCAAGTATGTTCTAGCACGTACTTTCCATCTGAATTTTGTTATGAAGTTCTAATCCTAGGTCAAATCTATACATTACATTTTCAAAAAGTTTGTTGGTGGTACAAAAGAATAAATTTAGAACTGCACGAATCAGCGAAGATATTTTAGTACTGAAAAGCTTTTTCCGTCAAAAAGTACAGTATGTTTTCTTAACTTTACTGCTGAATTTTTTTAGTTGACATCCGTTTTATTACATTTGATTTTTATTCTCAATTTGAGACGATGGGGAGTTTCATTCTTCAGCATAAACATCGACAATATTGATGAAATATCAAAAATAAACCAACCACCTACACTAATATTTCTTTAATATGGGAGTCATGAATTAATAGGAGAAACTAACATCAATATCATAAAATAAGGCAAGCATAAAAACTATAAGTATGCAAGGGACTGTAAATTGTGTCATTGAGTTTAAGGATATCGAAAATAAATGTACATTTACAGAGAACTTGCAATTATAAAAATAAAGAAAACAACAAGAAATAGGCGAGAAATCATAATTACAAATAAAAACATTCAATCCAGACACAGAGTATAGATAGAAGAAGCCATTGCATGAGACTTTTGAGGATTACCCGACATGCTATTAGGTAATAATAGGGCGTTAGTTGTACCTCTGTGAATAGGCACAAGCATTGTGAATGTTTATGAAGGTCTTTTATAGCAAATGATTTGAAAGGCAAAGGCTATAAAACTCATTCGGGCTCGTCATTAAGGATCCCAGATCCCACGCATTCAGTGGATAGTCTGTTTACAGTCTTCTAAATGGTATTGGTCAAGGTGTTTCAGACCATTTCGTGTTTTAGCCTCGCTCTGGAGTATTTTAGCTACAAAGAGCCAGCATATTCACGCCAATTTGCGTTGCCTCGTTCTCAAAGCCAGCAGTTGATTACGTCATGCCACTACACAAGTGTAGAAAGCATGAAACCACTCGTTGACTTTCTTAGTATAATTCCAGACAAAACAATTATATCTCAAGTATTCTTTATTCATAAATTATAGCAATATACCCTCTGTGATCTCTTGACATGGTACATGGGACAGTAGGATTAGGTAGCCATGAGTTATTTAAAAAAGTACAAAACCAAGCTGTCAACCTTTTACATGAAAAGTAATAGATTTGCTAGGGTTCAATATTTGTTCGTCCTCTCAAAAATGTAATGTACTGATAATGATATACAGGAACATTCCAAATAACATTTACTCTTCATCTACCTAAAGAGTATCAATAAAAATATATAATCGAATGAATATGTAACGCGATCTCACTGATATAGACACAGGTAAAGAAAGTGTTTCGATTCAGAAGCAACTAAACACAAATGTTTCATGGCCCTTTTATGAGCCTCTGACAAATACAATTTACGAAGCCTTGGTTCGATTTCGATGTTGTGTAACGTGTAAGAACAACATGAATGTTCAATAAACATGGATGCATAAAGTGCTTGCGGAGATCGAATTGGATTACTATGTATTTTATGGTTGTTAGACTGTTTGCCTGAGTCCTTAAAGATGGAAATGGCACTGGTGAAGCTGATAGCGAAAAGGAAAAACATTAGGTTGCTAGTGGTGTTGAGAACTCAGGATTGACTTCCCGTATGGTTGAATTATCTATTCCGATATTTGTGCGGTGGTTGGGTAGTTTTTGTTCGGTGCGAGGAATCCCGGTCTCGTGCTCCGCCAGCACCACATGCATTCGTGTTAATTGAGTTACTATATATCTTACTATATATCTGAGGAATGTCAGTAGACAGGATGTGAAACTTAAGGTAGCTGCGGTATTTAGCTTTTTCTTTTTACCACTGCCTTGTAATATATATATATATATATATATATATATAAATATAGGAAGAAGAGAATAACTAAAGAAAAGCTACTGGAGATTCGCTACTCAAAGTCTGGACAGTAGA
>JAAAKL020011447.1:0-13645 GCA_010016065.2 Carybdea cf. marsupialis auct. non (Linnaeus, 1758) | reverse complement strand
GGTCCCAGTTAAGCGGAGAAAACTATAAGGAGTTGTTAAGGATTTTGAAGGGGAATCAAAAAGTGGTCCCACTTAGCCGGAGTCCTAGTTATCTGGGGTCCCAGTTATCTAGAGTGTACTGTAGTAACAAAAGAATATTGCAAGGCAAATAAGCAGTATTTGTTAGAGTCTGTAATCAATTTTCTTTCAAATTGAATATATGTGAAGGGATTTTAGGCTTATTTTGTTAGGTTAGCCACTCCTATAAAGTCTCATATGCCCCCTGCCAATTACATTGTTGCTTTAAATGAAATCCCAATGTAGCCTATGGTTTCCACAGAAATCCAATGTTTTTGTGGCAAGTGTTTTGAAGCTCTCACCTTACATTTATGCAAGTCCAGTTATGCTACTTCTGTAATATGAAGCTTATAATGGATTAACATTTTTAAAAATCCTGTGCCCACATTTTTACCATCTCATTGTGTGCTTTGTTTAATCTGTCACCGCTAAGAATGTTTTTATAGGCTTATTGCCTCCAGTGTTAAACTAGTCTGATGTACGGTAATTGATGCATGACAATAGCTAGTAAATACCACCAAATAAACTGTGTTTATGCTACGTGCTGAGTTCACTTGTATTGTGAGACTGTTCTTCTCCTGGCAGCAGACATCTGTCAGGGAAGAGGGTAGTGCCCTTTAATGAGTTATCCAATCTTTGACCATAAACTATCTACTGAACCTATAAAACTAGGAATCTTTGATGAGCTGTTTCGTAATGGAAAAGACATGTATGGTGATGTGGCTGCATTGTGTACCTATTTAGTATCAATCAGGTTTTCATACAATCTGGAGTTAGGAAGTATCTGATGAGTTTTTACTAGAGTCTACTTTACCTATCTTAAGAGTAAAGTATATATGTGTTTCTCAACCAAGTTCCTTCTTTTGGGTTAAGAGTAGGCATTAGTTATTATTAATGGATATTGCCAAGACTAGTTTGTTTCCAGTCATAATCTGGAGCCTCTTTCAGTGAATTGAAAACTGAACATATTGACACAGCAGAGATTCTATAATAATCCCTAGCCCCTGCCCCCTTCCATAAATTAGATGTGTGTACCTTTGTATGTGTAACTTTAGCATTATTTTCAGTATGTTAAAAGGATGAAAATCAAGCAAAAGTCTGACAACTAAGTTGGGACGTGCAGGCCTCTACCTTTTGAATAAGCTGTACACTGCTTGCAGACCTATGTCAAATTTACTTCAGCTCCAAAGAAATCACCTCTTTCTAAAAAGATCCCAAGACATATACTTTTCTTAGATGACTTCTACTCAGTGTTGCAACTGGGTGCACAGATGGGGTCTGGTTTTCAGTTGAGATTCAGATAGATTTAGCTGGGTTCAGACAGTTTAATATCTCTTTTTTATTTGCTTGCAAGTTGAACCTTGATAGTTTTTGTAATCAAATAGTTTTGGGATGAATTAGAGTATTTGGTGACAGGTGTCTCCTCTGTCTATGTTAAAAAAAATCTTGGAAGCAAACTATGCTGCTAGCAATTCCCAAGCTTCAGCAAAGTCTTAGATATATATTTCAACAAATGACTTTACTGTACTGTACCATCCTGTCTTACATCAGCTTTTCCTTGCTTATCTATGAGATTTTTTTACCAATAACAATACTCCCCATCACCATGTCATTTTGGTGTCATGATCTTCCTATTATAACTGTTAGTTCTGTTTGATACATGATAGTGATTCTTTCCAGAAGAGCAAGCTGAGCCATCTTTAATGGACACTAGGGAGTTTTAGATGCGAGAACCAGGACGAGGACGAGGACCAGTACCCCCCCATGAAGGTGTCTTGTCCACGACTTTCACCAAAAACGTTTAGATGACAGCGAAGCCGAAGTCAAGTTTTCTCGTAAACAAACATGGGTGCTTATGAACTTGCTGTGCTTTATGCAGATGATATGATCGATGACAGAGGAGTTAGTCTTGTTTATGGACGAAAATGAAAGAGGAATAGTGGTGTATCAATAACCTACTGGAACTACGATTGGTTTCCCATAGATAACAGTCTGGACAATCGATACCGTTCAGAGTTTCCTTTTGCCAAGGGTAAAACCCCTCTTTTGGTACATGCATGAAGGTTTCCAGTAAATAACATCGTTTTCCTTAAGCTCTTTGAGCAGCATTGAGAACTTACTTCTGACTGCCCAGTCAGAAGCTCTGAAATGTGGAGCTTGCAAAAGTATTAAAGGGGTCAGCTACATCTTTCCAAGCCCATCTTCTCTCTTTTGAATTTTGCCAGTGCAAGTATGATAAATATAGGATAACAACTCCACTATAAGGCATCTTTAGTGCTCCCTCTTCCAGATAAACAAATCTTTTTGGCTCATATCCATGATGAAATGAAATATGTTTAGAAAAATTTTGAGAAATACACATAGAAATACTCGTCCTCTACACAACCAGTTTTTCGATGAAAGTTGTCTCAGGACAACTCTGTTTATGATGAGTTCAAGTGGAGATTCCCACCTATATATATGTGCAGAAAGGTGCACAATGAGTAAACTCGTCCTGGTCCTGGTCCTAGTCCTCTGATCTAAAACTCCCTACTGCTCAACCAAGACCAACTTTTCCTAGGTCGTTGTATTCTTGTACGATTAGCATTCATTGTTGTGACATGATCAATCTATTGACTTTGCAAAGCAGATGCACAATACTGGAACCTAAAGCAAATAGTTAAACATTTCAATAGACTTATTCATTGGAGCAAAAAGTCATTGACAATTGACCCAACGGATGTACATTAAGTATCCACCAGAGCATTGTTCCATGCCAGTTCTATGTATCTTGGGCATGGCTATCTTGGCTGGAACTCAGCACTGACTGTCAAGCAGTATGATACTGTTTATACAAATATTCCATGGATGACCTCTTTGAGCGCTCTTAACTCTCCTCAGATAGAGCATTACATTTTTGCCATTATAGACCCATGAGTTGTACAACACTCCTACTTGCAGGTGCCACGCAGATGCACGTGCCATCATTTTTATGTAGATCACTTCTACCAACTTTCTGTTTGGTAGTTGGTAGGAAGTAAGTACTGTGAAACAAACTTTATTCTGCTTCAGGGCAATCTTAATAATCTTATTAAGATCACCCTGTTCTGCTTTAATGAACATTCGAGGTAGCTTTTATGCTGCCACTAACTGGAATGTTTTCACTTAGCCAGGGACGTAGCAATGGGGGACAATGGGGGCACATGCCCCTCCAATGATTACAGTAAGCAAAAAGTTCCCTTTTATCCACTCTAGAATCCAACACGTAGCAAAGTGTTCTGTAAGTGAAAAAGTGCCCTCTGACTGTTGTGCCCCCCCAAGTCTGAGATGCTTCTTACATCCCTGCACTTGGTTTACATAACGAAAAGTTTGGTGATGTTTGTAGGTTTCAGTTTGCATCCTAAGTAATAGCTGTAATGACAGGAAGGACTCCAAATCTTTCTTAACATTGGTAAGCAAAAGACCATCTTATTCAGTTTGGAATTGTGAGGATGTATTCCTCATGACTTAAAATTAGGACATACATGTACATGCAAACTGTGTGATTCTTGTGTACGTATTGTACGTATTGTACCCATGGACATAAATGTCAACTACCACATCAGCCCCCCCAATTTAGATGCAAATATTTCAAGTAAAATACAGATGCCCAACACAAATGAGCACTGATATGTAAGGTGAAGGCACCATTTTTGCACTAATATCTTAAGATATTCTGGTGGCATATCCTAAGAACCCCTCCTCTGGGTATGCTACCCAAATGTTTCATACTCAACTTGCACATTGACTTGCCCACAGAATGTATCTCTCTGCATGTCTAGCACTGAATATTCTATATATACCAGTGCTTGTGTTTGTCATTGTATTTATACACCTGTTATCATCAAATATTTGGCATTATTCCTCAAAATGATAAGCAATACTTATAAAGTCCTTTTCATCCAAGAAACATTTTTATACCTATTCTTTATTTTATGGTACAATACTTTTGGGTGTTTTAACCGTTTGAAAGTAACAAAGCCAAATACACAAGTTTGTATTATTCTGTGCAGGAAGGAAGATATTCCGAAGAAATTCCCTGTCGCTTGCAGAGGAACGCCAGCCACTTCTTGCCGTATACATGAAGGAATTAGTGAAACTTAAATGTATAACCCAAAGTGCAAAGGCACAGGCATTTTTCTGTTGGCGCCCAGGAGACCCAAAGCCCACCCATGATCCAGTAGTTTTTGCTGCAAATGAAAAAGGGGAAAATGGAAAATTGCAGTCTGTAAAAGTACAAGTTCTTGCAGGTCTAAATAAAGTGGGAGAGCCATTGGAGGAGGAGGCATTACTAAATAGTGAGTATTTGTACATGATAGTATCTGCTGAGATGGGAAAGAAGTTGAATGGTTATTTCATTGCAGTGATGTTTATGTGATAACATGCCCTTTGCTTTTAATTACTAATCCTTAATTGATCTATTAGGGCCAAGGATGCTCTGTGTATGGCCAGGAGGCCATATCTGACATGAATTGGTGCATTCCATGGCTTACAAAGAATCTCTAAAATCTGCAAAATGAGCAATTGTATGTATATACTTTTCATATGGCAAGTGATTGCAATTTTTAAGAATGTGAAAAATTGCAATTTGACCCCCCCCCCCTCCCCAACAATTAGGCAAAGAAGAGTAGCATACCTTCACTAAATTTTGGAGTAAGAGCTCAGATGCATGCAAGGACTTCTGAAACTGTGGTCAGAACCCCATAGAATTCCAATGTACTGTACTATCAGAGGGTTGCTCCAAGACAAAATAGCCTGATATCATTGCATCATGAACACCTCAGTTGCTAAGGGTGGTATTTTGACTGAGATGTAACTTTTGTAAGAAAACTGATTTTCATGAATCTCAAAAGATAATCTGTTGAGTTAAGGCAAGTTAGATATGTGATACTAATTATTATTTGAAAAGCATTAAAGAACATCAATGTGTTTAGTCAACTTCTAGTTTGGATCCAAGATAAACTAAATTTGAAGATTGATTCATTTTTGGTTGCCGTTTCACGTCCATAGTCAACCGAACTCCAGTTTTTCAAGGGTCTAGATTGGTAAACTTGGAGAAACTGGTTTTTGACTTTTCTCTGTTCATCATTCTCTGAAAAGATGATGGAGGTAGCTGTAAGGAGAGCCAAGAGTGGGAAAGAGGCAAGACCATCTGGTATCATGAGATGTGTCAGTCTTCTGACCCTGTTGCTAAATAGCATCATAGTGGAGGGACAAATTCCTTTTGACTGGGACACACACACACTAGGGAGAGGAAGCTGCCAAGGATTGAAGCGTCTTGATCTGGTCATGAATATCATAGAGAGGGTTACTAAGAGACTCTTCAAAGGCATGGTTAACGTCAGTAACATGCAGTTTAAAGTTTTACACCTGGTAGAGGCGCTATGGACTGCATTTTTATCCTCTGCCAACTGCAAGAGAAGTACCTATCTAAGTCCAAGACTCTGTATTTCTCCTTCGTCGATCAGGAGAAGGCATTTTACCATGCCCTGAGAGAAATACTGTGATGGTCTACAAGGAGGGTAGGAGTAAAGGAGTGGCTGGTTAGGATGGTCCAAGCTATGTATGTGCATGCCAAGAGCAAAGCCAGAGTGGGAGAGTCCTACAGTGAGGGAATATATGTCAGAGTTATATGTCGGAGTCCACCAGGGCTCGGTCCTCAGCCCACTGCTCTTCATAATTGTCCTTGAAGCTCTATTATAGGAGTTCTGCATTTGCCTCCCTTGGGAATTTCTTTATGCTGACAAGCTTATCATTTTAGCAGACACCATCTAGGAGCTTATCAACAGACGTAGCGTCTGGGAGACAAACGTGGAGAGCAAGGGACTGAGAGTGAATGTGAACCAATGTGTTCCGTAGTGGCAAGGATATGACTGTCATAGTAGGCACAGAAAAGTGGACATGTGGCGCATGCAGGAGTCGTGTAGGCAGAAATTCTATCTTCTGTCAAGGGTGCTTACGCTGAACCAAGAGGGTCAGCAGTAGTGTCAGGGGCAGACTAGTAGATGACACCAGAGATTTTTATATTCATAGATACGCAGTACCAGATCGAGACACGTCCGCTCGATGTTGGGCCCATCAATGGGTACACACTCGATTTCCGTTAAAGTCTCACATGTTCAAATTCAGAGCTCGAGCAGCGGGTGAGTTGTGCTTCCTGTCAAAACAAACACGTCGTGTTTCTCTCTTACTTGTCTTACTTACTTTAGCACTCCAATTATTCTATATGGATGTTCTTTTCGACTACGTTACTGATGAAGAACTAATAGAAGCGATTCCAGTGATTTTCAAACTTGCTACTGACTAGTCAAAACAATACAAACTTGTAAAGGCAGGAAATACCGGGAGATAACAGCTAGACCAAAACCTCGATGCCAAGGAAAATGCCCTTCAGTACTTAAATCAGTCGTAAAAATGAGTAGATTTAAACAGAAGAACGAGTCAAGTGAGAGAGCAAAACAGTGCAGCGAGAAGTTGACAAGTTGTAAATATGTTTGAATTCTGGTGCAGAAATGTCATCACTGCTCCTTCGGACATTGATTGTGCATGTTGTTGTTTGTGAAGCCCCCTATCATTACAGTATAATATATTTTCTTTATGTAAGTAGGACAAATGAATTTTAAACTGTGAGTGATCGTGTGTATGGACTTAAATACTTGTGGGTAAGGTAGAGCAGCAGATGCACAGGGTTTCTGTAAACATCCATAGTAATACCAGTACCAAGGGTATAGGGTTTGTGTATGATGATGTACGTACTGAGCTTACTCATCGCAAGCATTTACGATGCTATTGTAATGATGAGTAACAACTCATGTGATTAGGCTTGTGCTGCTATCAGCTGAGCATGTGGTCGCAATCAACAGTCGCCTGATTGAAGCCATGAGATGTGCTGATAACCCTATTGTTACTGATCAATTTTATATATACACCTGTTAATACGGAATAGATTATTGGTTGCTTACTTGAGATACAGTCGTCATTTCTTATAGTCGGCGCTACAGACAGCATTGCAAAGATAAGAATAAATGCGTTAACTTACATAGGTAAATGCAGTCGTCCACACAATGAATAGAACAAGTCAGAGCTAATCGGCTATCAAAATGACTGTCTTTACAATTTATCACCAGAACAAGTTTTTCGGCCATTTCTTGATCTTTCTGTCTTGGACTTTGGTATCTTGAAGAAACTAAGATGGGGAGACTTCGTCTTCGAGTAATGTGATGAGCAACCGACTACAAACAAGTAGGCACCCTCGATCAATACATCTGAGACATTTTCGGCCCTTTTGATAATGGATAAACGTGAATTTCTTAAGAGGTACATATTTCCCCCGAACACAACATTGTTAAAAATTCGTACCAGAAGTGGGAAAAGGGCCTGACATGCAGAACAAGGTGGGCGCCAACATCGCGCTCTCATTTTCCGGGGCTTCCTATCACTTAGTTTTAAAACTTCTGATGGCACATCATACAAGTGCCCCCACTGCTTAGGTTAGAGCCATCGGTGGACATCGAAGTTGATGGACACCAGTTGGACACCGTCTCGGTGACACCATCAGTGCAGCAGGAGGATGCAGTCATAGCATCACTACTCGGTGGAGGAGTGTGGGGGGAAGTTCAAGGAACTGATTCCCATTCTTAGGAACAGGAGCCTTTCCTTCCTGACACGTGGACGCATTTACTCTGCCGATGTGCTGAGTGTAATGCTCTAGGTAAGTAAATGCTGGGAATCCAGAAGAGAGGATCGCACTCACCTAGAGAGGAATGACAAGGCAATGATCAGGTAGATATGTAGTGTAAAGGTAGAATACCGGATCTGCACAATTTCACTGTACGATAGATTAGGTATAAAGGGCAGTAGCGCAGTTATGAGACATCACAGGCTGCGATATGCGATATAGGAGCACATCTTGGATCTATTAGTGTCAATATATCATGGTGGTAGGCGGCAGAGGTAAAGGCTGTCCGAGAAAGAACTTTACAGACACCATCAAGGAAAGTCACAGTATCTCGAGCCTCACTATGGACATGACCAAAGACCGGGACGCATGTAGAGAGAAACTACAAGATGCCAACAGACAGTCCAACACCCTCGGCAGGGTCCAACGGACGTTAGATGCATGATGATGATGTTGATGATGAGCTTGCCTCGGTATATCTTGGCTGACTAGAGGGGGCTGAACATGAGGTGTGATGCTGTGACCTCCGTTTCGGATGGATAGTATCATCTTGCCCAAGAAAGAGTACATGTCAGTTGCTCTTATGAAACAAAAAAGGCTATCCATCCCCGAAGCCTAAAATGTGGCGAGTACGGATATGCAAGCTCTTTGATTGACCACTTCATTGACATATTATTCTTGGAGATAGAGAAAAGCTGATTAGCCTCAAAATGGGTAAAACGTTTTGAGCCTTCGTAAGTTGAGCATAACCAAGAAACATGTTTGTGTAGTTGTTTACTGGCACAGAATTCTCCCAGAATCTAAATGATAGAGCTACGAGATTGTGGAATTATCTACTATTTATTCTACGTATTTAAATGTTCATAGATTAAGCAAACTCGAAAGCTAAAATATGAAGTTATTTCTTTCCTCAGGCTACACTCTCGCTCACTCCACCCCCTCTGCTTCTGATATAGGAGTATTACTCATACGTAAATGATATATACATAGAAGAAGGTTTTTATGGTTGTGCTTCTTTTTTTTCAGCGCCAAAGGATGCCGAAGGCTGCCATGAAAATGCCTCATTCTCTGGATAGTGATAGCACAAAGTGAGTGCCTGTCAGAATGCTGGATAATGTAATGTCTAATATCAGGAAGTGCAGCCTCCCTTGTATAAGTGCTCCTGAAAGGAAAGACTTCTGTATGAGCACCTAGAAAATACTGTATGATGTGATGCCCCTTTGAAAGAATTATTTACCTGCATTGGCTATGATCTAACATTATAGTATAGATTCCATTCAGGGGCAGTGGCGAATTTTATTCGAGTGGAGAGGGTGACTTTGGATGGTGAGGCATATTTTGGTTATAATACAAATTTTGGAGCACAGTCAGTCCATAAAGCATAAAAGCCTATCCAAACAGGCATAAAAAGGGCGTAAATATGCTTGAAAAAATGTTCAACTCAAGTCTGATGGAGCACCATGCCCCCATGCTATACCACTGCCCCAGGCTAAATTTTCCATATACTTGAATACATTTCTTTATATAGATTG
Organism: Carybdea cf. marsupialis auct. non (Linnaeus, 1758); assembly: GCA_010016065.2. Lineage (NCBI taxonomy): Eukaryota > Metazoa > Cnidaria > Cubozoa > Carybdeida > Carybdeidae > Carybdea > Carybdea cf. marsupialis auct. non (Linnaeus, 1758). The sequence continues at coordinate 4,360 of JAAAKL020011447.1, read as the reverse complement.
GGTTAAATTTTCTTCTAAAGCTTTGGGTGTGCACAACCTAGAATAGGTTGGTTGACAGGGTAATTCTTTATACCCCACATACCAGAATAGCTTTGCTCACTTACATGCCAAGGCTTGTTTACTACAGATGCAGAGAAATTAACACTTCCCTCTTGCCACCAGTCATCAGCAGGAATTGTTTATCAGTGTCAGCTACGATGCCAGGAAATGCTGTATATTCATATATCAATTGTTGTACACAAAATAGTCATGGCGCCTTTTGGTTTCATAATTACAGTGTACTAGTCTATTACAGCGTCACCCGCCTCCCCCGATCCAATCATTATCGTGTTGGTCGTAGCTGCAAATTATGGCATATATTTGTGGCAGGGGGGTTGATTATGACCGAGACATGACCATTAGTATACAGTGTCAATGTGTCCCTTACATGAATCACAGATTCAAAATTCTACAGTAACGGTTACATTTTACCATCCTCTATAGGGCTTGTTTTGTTTTCGAGAGGGGCAATTTGAGTAGTGGTTCAGTGGTCACTTGTGGGGTCTTGTAGCGTCTTGTAGTATTGGTCATATTGGTCTTGCGTATATACGTGATGTAGAAGAACATTTCTTAAATACTTTTTTGGCAAAAAGAAACGCAGTATTGTGACTGCGTTAGTTTGTAAATATTGTGAAATAGGAAATTCAGAAGTAACGTTGTATTATTGTGTGATTCCAATTTTTCCGTACAAGTTATGCAACTTCATTCATCATTTACATACAATAAAGTATATCTTTTAATGGATGTTTGGAAGACGATTTACAGCCGTTATGCTCAGTAGCTATGTTTTTATTACTCCTCGAAGACTATTTGTATGATTAGGGACAGAAAAAGATTCCTATGGGAAGTAGGTTGTAGTCTGAGGTATTTTCTGTGTTCGCGGTGGCTATTGAAGTTTTAGGTATTGTACTAATACTTAAGTTGCAATTCAATTAGGTATCAAAAATTAATTGATTGGTCGTCGAAAAGAGCGTGACCTTTGATAACTAATTATTTCGTATTTTTAGAGTCACGATACCCTGTTACATTGATAGCATTTCGATCTGTTACGTGCTATTCTATTGCTTGGGCGTATCAGGTATTCGGCTTTTGGACTATACCTGAACAGATTCACTACATAGAGGTGATTGACGGTCAAGAAACTATTCAATCAGTGACGGTGTCCTATTTTAGATGGACACTTCACTCTGGGTTCACAACTGAGTAACCCATCAACCAAAGGCTCCACAATATCGCGCCGTACATTGATCCAGCACGAAGCCAGCCAAAATTTATCAAGGAGGAAGTCGGAAGAGTCTGCATCGATCTTTCTTTGTTGTGTTGAAACGGCGTTATTTTGTGCAAGTATCGTTTCGACTTCCGCTGAAAAAGGCCTTCTTTAAGGTTGTTATTAGATTGTTTTTAATCTAACATGCGCTCGTTTCGTCACTTACAAAGTAGTTGGGAAACCAAGAGTAAATCTGCGTTTTGACTTAGTTAACAAGGGTAGAAAGTATTCATTTTTGCAGTAATACGTATTTCCTACTTTTTAAATTTCTTTCTACTTTACTTTTATTACTAAATAGAATAGATCATGCATTATTAGTACAGGTACATTGAGTTAACATTGCTTCGTGATTTTTTTTGAGGATTGTAATCTGGCTTCGACGTCTTGCGAACGAGTAGAAATTTTCAATGCTATAAGAAGCGATTACAAGGGTACACGTTACATCTCATCACTTAGGATGAGCATTTGAAGGTACCATAAAGGATTTGAAGTAGTCTGATTGTGAAATATAGCATAATGGCGTTCTTTTGTCATGGACAGAGTAAGAAGGTAGACTAGATACTGTTTTACTCATTTTCCCTCCTGGTTGATGTGATGCACTGAGGGATTACACAGTATGGTATAAACCTTTCGCGTTGCCACTATTACTCTATCCAGCTTTCAGAAAAGCAAATTTCCAGTATTTAATTCACATTTGAGTATGGCGATTTCCCTAAAATTAGAACCATACTAAAAGTAGAGGTAACTTGAAAGTTTTTTACAGGTAGTGGTTAGAAGCATTATTTGCGTATTCTAGTTTATCTTAGTGTATTACTATCTGACGTGTTCCATAACTCTCTTCCAGGCGGTTTCTTTTATTTATAAAAGGGAGGAGGCGCGAGACTCTTTTATTGGGAAAATTAAAATCGCAATAAAACTTGTTCAGTGTAGCTGAAACACGTAACAATTAGGTATCTTTATACGTTTAGGTACCACTTCACATTTGCCATGTGATCGAATTAGGACGAAGCCATGGTTTAAAGTCCTCTAGGCCGCATAGACTAATTTGTAACACAATAGGGAGGGTAGGGTTACAAACGTTTTGTTTTGCCTTTAGTTCGTTGTAGTACGACCAGTATCATACAAGGATGACGTCATAGCTTGACATGTGGGCGGTGGCCGAAATTATATCAGTCGTAACTTCAAAGATTTTTCGGTTACCGGGAAAATACAGAAGTACAGAAGAAATCCCTTTCTCCACCGCCTGGGATAGAGTTAATATTGTACTTTAATTACATTATTTTTTGTGATTGTAAGAACAGTAACATTCAGGGGAACTTTTACTCTGTATGCGTTGAAGCATAACTCTTTTACAACAACAGAGAAACATTTTGTCAATGCAAAAAATGGTTGTAAATTATTGGTAAAAGTTAAATTTTATGATATACTTTTTAGAAAGGATCGGAATATATTTGGGGTTTGGGAATAAGCAATTTTAATCTCAAGGCAACATAAATGATTATTAGGACGAACTCAACTTACTGTTTCTTGTTGTGTCTCCTGATTCTCCTGATTCTACGTTGTATGTTTATAGGTGACCTGACAGTGTATTGGAGCATATTTTTGGTATCACCCGGACTCTCAGTGTTTCAGGAGGGGCTGCAAAAGGCGCATTGCGTGACAAATCAACAAATACAATTGACGTTTTGCACCCGCCTTCCTCAAATTAGGAGGGGTTAAACCCTACACTTCTTGGTAAGAACTCACAGATATCGTCAGGCGCTCATTTTCCTGCCACCGTCAATTATTTTGATCTTTTTTGTAAATCCTTTTACAAAGGCGTCCTTAGCTAAAACTGTGAAATGCTTTATGCTAAATTTTTCGCTGGGGCCGGTCATTGAAGGAGTTTCACATAAGCCGAAGATGTCATATTTGGGCCATCATGTCTAATCACGAAGGACATAACACCTACTATCCGCAGATTTTCAGATATCGTCCATTGTCATTTTGAGAATAGATGATATTGAGTAAGGAAATCTCCAAAATGTTAACGTTCACGTATCACGCCTTGTTCCAAAGATTTTACACTTTTATTTTTTGGCATATTTCTGTTGTCTAATGTGGGTTTTGTCACAAAACGTGAACTTTATTTTTGGCACAGAATTGCATTCTATCCTAGCTCAATCGTGCTAAAATTCTGCAATCTTCGATTTTAATACCCAAGAATATTTAAATATAACAACAAAAACTGGCTCAAGATGTGTTTTGAAGCCCGAAGTATTTAAATGAAGATGGTTCCGTACAACTGAACACTCACTATTTTCAACCTGAACCAAGTTGATTTGATTTTAATGAAACTTTACTTTGCATGTCCGCGTAGCCTATGGTGATGTGCATTATGATGAAGTATCAGAATTGACACGAGGCAAAGATGTTTGTAGCGCAACTTGATCGAGAGAATAAAGCAACTACTCACCTTCGATCATAGATTTTATAACATGTTAAAGCAAAGCAAACGAATGCGCAAACTCGGAGTCAGGTTTTAACATTACAATTTTCTTCAGACATGGTGCATTTTACATGGCTGCAACATTAATGGAACGTCTTGCATTCATGACATATATCTTGTTGTTAATCAATCATTTTTTGATGCTGCATCAAATCAACTGATGAGATCTAGCTGATGGCACATCTCTATCAGGCCATGATCCCATGGAGGAATTTTTAAACGTTTCAGGTCTGCTCAATAGTACTGTTTTTATTTAGTTCTTCTTGTAGTTGACATACTATCATAGTAATATAGGCAAACTGTTTAATACTATGATGCTCTTATGAATGCGGGCGACCGGTTTTTTTTAGATTCCCCCCCTTCAAATTTGGTCTTCATGTACAATTTTATAACTATCCACCGTGATAGTATAACGCGTCTATCACACTGCTAAAAAGTTGATCAACTACCCTCAACTTTGATTTAAATTATCTCCATAGTTGACCAACTTTCCTAGTGTGATACCTCGTTTTCAAGTGATCAACTATGATCAACTTGCCTCGGACAGTTGACGACGAGGTCCAAGT
>JAAAKL020011446.1:0-13645 GCA_010016065.2 Carybdea cf. marsupialis auct. non (Linnaeus, 1758) | reverse complement strand
ATAAAAATGCCATCTTTACCAATAATCAGTTTCAATGGGGGACCGAGAAGTATAACCACGAAGACATGGGGAGAAGTGGGAGATGTCCTTTGATGGTAATAGTCACACCAAACGAGCATACATTTGTTCGCGGGCGAAATAGAATGATCCAAATGACTTTAGACACTTCTGAACGTCTTTTTCGCACATGACATTTTTCAAAAAATACAAAAAGTACAAAATTCAAAAGACACAAAAAGTATTTTAGAAACATGCACTAGATAATTTGAGCCCAAAAAATGAATTTAAGAAACGGGATATTATATGCTTATGGTCAAAGAATTAGTACTATTTCAAATTTTTTTAAGTGTCTAAGGTAAGGGTATAGACATTTGTAAATATTTTGCATTGTCAATGCAACTGTCAACATGCAACTGTCAACTGTATAAAACTGGAGGTGGCCGGAGACTCGTGAGACTTCGTGACAACTTAATCACCATCTTGATCAACCAAACCTAAAGTTATTGGGCTTACCTTTCTTTAATAACAAAAAATCCCCCAAGTTGTGTTATGGTGGTGCAAACAAAGACGGCAACTACTTCTGCTCTTTCAAATCTAAACAGAAACAAATCGAAAAATCCTATAAAGTCTGCCTTCGTACCAGTGGTAAGGATATCATGTTATGGAGTCAAAGCGCTAGTTGGGGGTATTTTGTACATGTGTGCAAATCCGCTCTGGGTTCAATTCTATGAAGGACATCTGTATGTTCTTACCTTGCTCACTTTATTTAATTGGAAAAATCAATTGCACTTAAAACTGAACTTTAAACAAGTTTTGATTTAACTGTTAACTACAAAATGCCACACTACCACTTTTTCCCCATTTCTTGCATACGACGAATTTTCTGACGACATAGACGTCTTTGAACCAACTATGGTATGCAATACCGTGCCCCCAAAAATCTAACAAGACTGAGTCTATGGTCGAACCTGAACAAATATCATCCCTTTTATACATTCTCAAGCCACTGTTTCATCGTCTTTCATTTTATCGATGATAACCAGGCTCAAAAACGCTGTCGTAACACATATACGAGATAGTGACAAGAGGTTAAAAAAGTGTCTGTTTACAACAATAATGAACGCCAATGTTGTCGTTATCATAAAGATCGCTATCGTCCCGACCTTTCAGCGTAATTGGTAAGGAAGATATGCACTCCAAACGAATTGTACCGAGCCTTAAATATCGCAAGCATGATCAGAGCGGCCATGCATTCTTATCAATTTTTTTTTTTGGTATTGAATATTCCTCCAAAACTTCACCTTGACTGCTGGCTTAAATGCTTGATCTTCATATTTTAAATAAATTACGAAGAAGGCCGTTAATAACAGAATCTTGTTAACAAACAAATACAAGTTACATTACATCCATCGCTTGCTTTTCTGCGAAGCGGGATTCTAGCTATTCTGACAATAAGACCATAACTAAGAAAATAGATCACAAAAGTCAAAACTTTGATATCTTTTTGCTACTAAGTTTGTTATTGATGGATTGCATAGTAGAATCACCATCTGCACAGTTATCACTGGTTTGAGCGCAAAAAACGACGTCTTTCAAGTTTACACTTAAGTTCGCTATTTATGTTCACCTGCAAATTATTAAGTGCTAGCTAGTTTCTCGAAGCAAATATGTGAAGCAACGAAATTTCAAATGAACCCAAACTTACCCAAAAGAATAAAATCTACTTGGTCTCTGTTGTCCTATCCATACTGACAGAAAACATGTCATTAAACTGTAGGTAAGAAAAAACGTATTTTACAGACCCCAGTTCTTCCTCCTGTTATTAACTGCGTAAAGATTGATGAACACATCTTAAGAAACGCAACACTACCAAACCTGGCATATACTGATAAAGTAATTATGCCTCAACTATTCGTATCCTGTATTTCAGATCATAAAACGGTTACGTACTTTGCAAATATTAGGCCTACCTTATACATTCAGACCTAAAACTGCATTATTTGGTTTCCTTTTTTTTCTGACAGATTGACAATTTCAAACAACGAATACCATAACTTTTTCTACCTGGAAATGGTCAATTTTGTACCAAAACGAATAATATTCACTCCTAACAATATTTTGAAGCAATGGATACCAAGAATCAGTAGTATAAAAATTACCATTTTTATACCAAGGAATTAGGTATACTGACATGAGTGTACACTCTTTTTCACTCAGTCCTTTGCGTTTTCTATCTCCTTTGAATTTGCACGATATCATATACTTAATGCAAGATATCATATACTTAAGGAGATTTTCTAGCTTCACGTTATATTTCATGTCCCACTTATTGGTGTTCCTAGCGTCTGATATTTATTGCCTTGATTGATACAGTGGATGGGTTTGGGGATTATGTAACGACTTCTGTCTCTACGTAGAAATATCGTCATAATCCATAACGGTTAATTTTCTTCAGACATAATACAATTGCACAATGCCCAGCTGCCAACTAGCATTTGGTGGTAAAGAGTGCACTGCATACATCACTGCAACCTTTCATACGTCTGTATACTTCTCCTGGCAATATGGCAATGGACCTACGTTTAGACATCGCAGATGTCATCAACCACATCAACCAAAGCACAACCTCGGCGTCATGTGTGACAAGCATTGGGGTGTAATACTTACACCTTCACACTGTTCAATCTGTACCTACAGTAAAACTTGAGCAAAACTTTGTCTCTTGGTCAAGATAAATAATGGAAGAATACCAACGCGAATACGGGAACTCAAACCTAAAACAGAATCAATTGCCTTTTTTGCTAGCGGAAAAGAAGGTGTAGCTTAAGTTTGGCAATAATTTTCTTGGCGTTTTAAATACATGGTCCTTTGTGTATGGCTATCTAAACCTATGCCAACTTAATTAACTAACTGAGAATCAAGATAGCCGAACAAAGTAAACAACTTGAAGCCAGAGTCTTCTTTTCTTTAAATTAATATTAAAACATTACATTTTACCCGAGTTATAATAATTCATTAGTGACACAGGCTATACAAGATTAATACTATAAACTCATTGTGGGTAAAAGTGCCTTTTATCGTTCTAACGAGCTGGAAATGCAACTTAATGACTGAATTCTTTTATACATAACATATAACAATTAACCCTTTTATTGCTGTGCACTTCAGCGCTCTAAATGCATAATTCTTTCTTTTAGCTTTGTAACGTAGTTTAAATCAGTTTTAACGTATAACATTTTATGTTTAAAATTTGAAAGCATATAAATGAATGTAAGATGGTTATCCTCTACTGTACGTGGAACGCTAAAAGACAAGTGTTCATCCAGAGCGCTCGAGCGCACAGCAATAAAAATTACAAAATTGCTGTTACATACAGTGGCGGTTTTAGAGGGTGCGGAGTCGTATCGCTTCAAGCATGGCAGACAGTTCAGGCATAATCGTAATGCAGACATTCCGGAGACTCTGTATTTCCTCCAGTAGGTATAGCTTCAAGTTTTCACTTACTTCCACGACATTAATATAGGCAGTTAGACACATACTATTTTCTTAGCATACTATCTCCTAGAGGTGCGGAGCCTCGGGCCATAGCCTCTCAGCCTCCCCTTCAACCACCACTTGTTACATCCTATACTTAACAAATTCTGTCGCGAACATAATGACAGAAATGCTACAATAAAGTTTAGCACTAACATGATTAAAACATTAATGCTATAAAAGGTTTAATTGTAATTAATAAAACTTGCAAACTGAGCCTAATTCAGTCTGTAAATATTGATGACAAAATGAGAGAGAATGGGAGATGAAATAAATCATCGGGGGCATCCATGACCACCAGCGAAAACTCTACTTTCACATGCAAAGCTGCATCACTTGCCTTCATATTTTACGTACCTTATCATATCAAATATAGCTAGATAGGAAAATGCTGTCAATGCTGTAAAAGAAAGATAGACATACCATTAAAATCTAGAATTATCAAGGTACTATGAACGTGATGTAAAAATACGCTAGGTAAGGAAATAGATATCGTTCTTAGCTATTTTGTGAAGCTACTTTAAAGCGTCACTTACTAAACGGCCCTTTTATGGCCTCTTTTCTGCTGCTACAATAAAAAGATCAAGAAATCTCTCTCTCTGAAACAAACTAAGAATAATCTGAGGAACTAAAACTCAGGGTTCGCACATGATTCTCCAGACTTTCCTGACGTTTCCCTTGAGTTTTCCTCAAATCAGATGATTTTCTCACAACACTGATAACAGCGATTTACGTTTTAAAAGCTATCTTCAATAAAACGCCTAAAATGTAAAGAATAAATGTTTTCTAAAGCTCAGCTGTCGCAACAATGTCTTGCACTGCCATTAAGACATTGATTGTAATGCATGACAATCACCTTGACAAACACAAGCTACAGAATACCGACCATTAACTGCAGGATTTTGCAGACTACTCATGTGCCAGAAACCAAAAACATATAATTCTCATCACCTGAGGGTTCCCAATAGAAAAAAAACCACAATGAAAACGATAATTTTATTCCAAACAAAAACTATTGACGGTCATGGCCGGAGGTTAACTTCGTGCGTGGTAAGGTTGACCAAGAAGAGAAGGTGCTCCAAATGACCGAAAACCGAATCAATTTACTGACTTCTACAGGACTGAACTTGTTGCAAAACTAAAAGAAATTAAAGCTTCGTCTGAACACTGAAAACCACTTGTTTCAACCTGGATCTGTGAGGAAGAAGGGAAGACCAATGGTCAAATAGTTCCCGAACAACATTGCAATCAGCTAGATGGTTACTGTCTTAATTGAAAAGCTATGGAAATAACTAGTACAAGATCATAAGTTCTTTGTTTGATCGATTTTTTGTTGGTTTGTTCCGAAAATTCTGAAAAATTTCCTGACTTCAACCGCTTATCCAACCAATTTTCCAGCTCTTGCTGCTTTTCCACCTTCTGCACAAATCCTGAAATTCTTGCGATTTTAGACAAGCTCAGATATTTCACTCACGGAGTACAAGGCAAGTATTTGTTGGACAAAGGCAATGTATCACTCGCATAACAAAGTAATTCTCACTACATAATAGTTATGTAGTATTTTGGCATTTGGGGTTATATTAACTATATATGTGCATACATACATCATCGTAACATGGTAGGGCAACAAATATTGTGTGATACACAAGTCGTGAGAGTTAGTTCATTTGCATATATCTACAAACATTACATCAAATTCACACTTCATGATAGAGGAGACGGCTACAGCCCTTTGGATCTACTTGCAACAACGAAGGTTTTTCAATTTAAGACTAACCGAGTGCTGCTTCTTATGTAATACAAACGTAGGAATGGATCCTGCTGTAATTGACAAAGTATCAAACATAAGCTAGGGACACGTCTTAAAGTACTTTACCCTTCAATGATTCTTAAATGTAATTACCCTTCTCAGAGCGGGAAGTCATAAACTTCAAGTTCATTACTACATATCAGAGTAACCAAGGGTTGCCCCAAATAGGCTTTTAAACCGAAGCTAATTTGACACTCCATCTCTTGGTTTATATCATCAAGCAACTTTTATCAGCTGTTTACCATAAATTGATAGATGATAAACAAGCTCGAAAAACCACTCACCGTTAACACGAAGCTTGCGTAAGAAGTAATGAATATCACCTTACAAGTCAAATTTTGGAATCCCTACAGAAGGAATGGGATACTCTAGACTTATGACCAGGTTTCGTGGGTATAGACTAAAATGACCACTATTCCCCGAAATGTTTACATGATGGGATATACAAAGATACTAAGGCTAGCTATTTCAGGCAAGATGCATAGCACTTTCCTTTTGCTACGGTAAAATAATATGGTGTTGTGTAATAACCCTTGCTCAAATACTTACCCATACTGTTTGTGACTGTACAAGTTATGAATAAATTAATTGTACAAATAACATTGATGATCAGTAGGAGTGCTATCCTCTTTGACTAAAAGATAAGAATAAGATAAGAACCTTTTTTATGACACTAAGCACAATAATGAACATGGACAGAAGACACAAATATTCCCCTAAATCTTCAACTATTGCAATGTTTAGTGCAGTGGTTACATCCTAGTTTTTGGTTGGTTTGCTGTTTTTGTCTGCATTTACCAAAACCTTCTTGTTTTAACATTTCCCACCTAGTCTAGTATTCTTCGAATTGTGATTTAAGTTTCAAAATGTGCTTGGAGGGTTTGGTATCCAAAGCAAACCTCTTATCTTAGAATAAATTTATGTGGTTATGTTATCTCTCTCTAAATTCATCACCCATAATCTGTATAAAGTTCACAAAACGGAAATTTACAATATTAGTAGGCTTACTTATTCCAAGAATACACCCTACTGTTACAATTGACCAAGCACCATGTCTAATACAGAAGAAAAAGAACAAGAACAAGGGCAAGGACAAGAACAAAAGACAAGGACAAGGACAATAGCAGGGCCAAGGACAAGCACGAGCACAAGAACAGGAACAGGAACAACAACAGAAACAAGAACAACAACAACAACAGAAACAAGAACAGGAACAGGAACAACAACAGAAACATGAACAAGAACAGGCACAACAACAGAATCAAGAACAGGAACACAAACAAGAACAAAAACAAGAACAAGAAGAACAAAACCAAGAGCAAGAAAAGCAAGAACAAAAGCAAAAAGTGGTTGAAATGTGTGGGAGGCAACACTAATGCTAACTACTTCTACATTTGTTGTAAAGGTGTTTATCACTCTCATACTATCCCTAACCTAGCCTTGCTAATTTGATGTTGCATGAATCTGACAAATGCATCTGAAGTTATGCTCATGATACCCCAGCAATCATATTCACGTAAACTTAACAATTTATATGAGTAAATAATTCTAGGATGAACATTTCAAAACTTGATATAATAGATCACATAACATTAGGTCATGCTGTTACTCTATGAAATGCACTTTATATTGAGGAAAGAGCTATGTAACATTGATAAACTCATAGGGGACTATGGGGGTATGCATTTCTTTGCTGACATAATTAATACCTGTCAGAACCTATCTTAACTCCTTTCTTCTTACCAATACAACTAAATATAATACATTGAGAAGGACGAAGGAGAACCTACATGATAAAGTGCAGATTTAAAAAGGTAAGGTTATTAGCTATGACAAAGCCAAAACAGTATCAAATTTATAACAAAAATTATTTACATCAGTTGATTAGTCATTTTTTGTTCTCTCTTAAGATGTTAAAAATACAAAGCAAGGTATTATTGAGAGAACCTCAAAAAGCTGTTGGGATCATGCTTACTCTATTCCCCACTGTTATGCTTCCTCCATATTTTCCTGCCACATATACTAACACCAAAAATTCTAACTGACTTTCTAACTTTCTTCCTTGGAATGGAAATACTAGTAGTATATAATTATGTTAATACATTGTTGTCTAAGAGTCATGATTACCACTGAAATTTCCTCCAAATTCTTGCTCAGCCCTGCTCCCTCTTTCTGGCTATGCTATAAACCCAGATTGGTCTTGCAAATAGAAGAACAACAAATGCGTCAGGGGAATTGAAAGAAAACTTATAATGACTGTTTACCTTTCGCTCATGAAGTAGCACAATGATTTCCCTAGCAAGAGTGGCAAGAAAGCCATGTGTTTTCTTCCTAAATGGCTTCATCCTTGTCTATAGAGTAAAAGAGGTGAGCGTGTTGCAGAGGTAATACTGATCCATTCATGATAAATAACCCTAAGATTTGAGTATTGAGAGTTCAAAACTTCTTCGAACAATAAATGAAATACATATAATTATATTTACATATGTGTTACGTATCAGTCCTCAGGTAGCCTGTATACAATCATGGGATATACTCTAGAATTGAACATATATTTCTGTGGTACATGTGAGTATCATTATATGTAAAAAGATGGACTCTCCCCTTGATATTGATGTATTGGTGCTCAACTGCCCAATCAGCTGATTAGGCAGAAACTCATACAGTTGATGCCAAAGTAATAGTTCCCCCAGGAGTAGGAACATTTACAACAGTTCCCCTTTAGATCTTGGATTTATTTGTTGTTTGTTAGATTCTCTATGTCACCCTCAAGGAGAATTTCTACTGTTCTCATTCATCAAGCAGGAGAAATTGAGACAAGCCGAGAATCCTGTCTTGATCAATTGAGATAACCATAACAAGGATTAATAGTTTGGGTCATATTCACCACTGACCAGGACAAAATCATATTTGCCCTTGAAAATGGAGGTTTTCTTTTATATTATGACATAGAACTAAAAAGTGAAGAGCACGGTGAAGGTACCTGTCTCTGAAATATTAATACCTATATAGGGGTCATATCTAGACTCTTCCCTACTTGGTAATAAAATCACCAAATAGTTATAATGGTTCACAGAAAAGTCTTTCCTTTATACTGTGCAATAAAAGGAGAATGTGCACACATTTAAAATGTGCAAGTAAAAAAGTAGAAATAATAAAGATGGTGTATGTCCACCTACCACATCATACTCATAAGTGCCAGGCAGGGATATATCCATCTTTAAATGTTAAATGGTTGACTAGAAAAAGAACATACAACAGCATATCATATTACTCTAAGTCACTACATACATGTCAAATGTTCATAATGTCAATACAAATTGATGGAAATTAGGTAATATTTTATGCATTCTTAAAAGTTCAATATTGAAGACAGCTGGAAGATAAATGAAATATCTAAGTAGGTTATGAGTTGGTTTGTAAACCCTTATATTTTGCATATCAAAAGGGATTTTATCTGTAACTCAATGAACAAGAAGACTATACATAAAATATGCAGCAAATAATGTGTGAAAATGAAATGTTTCAGGATAATTTTTACTCTATGATGGTACATTCTTACACATATGTGTAAAAATGTGACTTCTTGGTAAATTACTATCAGTAGGCCTACCAATCATAGTTGTTTTCACTTTTAGTAGTATTTGCAAGTACAATGAATGCCCTGACACACCAAGTATAAATCAAGCCAATGAAAATTGCTCTTACAATTGTGTAATCACATGCATGTACTAACATTAAGACACTTTGTATGTGATTTTCTAAGTTTAAAAATTACAGCAAAATTGTCTTCCTCATATGACTGTTGCATATCTGATATTTTGATCTTAATATTTTGAAACTAAATTAAGTATATTTTCAATTATATCTTTCAGTAGGCCATAGGGATCAAGATCAATATCACACAACTGGGAAATTGATACTGAATTATGTTCTCTCTAGTGATAAAAAACATTCCTGCTTACTTCTGGTGGATTGGACAGTAGTTGTGTTATTGTGATTTTATTTCTGTTTTGCTGTTATTGGTATTTTTCCCATTTGTAGTCCTTTTTCCCATATTAAGGGGTTTGACTTTAAGAATGGATGGCCTTCCTGGCATCACCAAAGGTTTTTCCAGGAATAAACCCTGACCCTCTTGAAATGTAGAAAAGGAACTTATCCACTAGACCATTTTGGCTATGTTTCTGTGAGACTGCACCAATTTAAAACCAATTATCAATTTGATGGGGTGAACAAACACTCAAAAGTGCACTTCCCTCTTGACACACCCCAAGATCCACTCTCAGTGTGAGTAGTGGCAGCTGCTAACATCATTGCACCACCTCTCTTGCAAAATCTTACAAAAGACTGCAAACTAATCACAACAAAGGTCAAGTTGTATTCCATTTTGGATGAACGTTTTATTGAATCAAACAGAGAGAAACGTTTGGACAAGAAAATCATAAAATTTTTATTGTCACCCTGGAGGGCTCAAGTAACACAAGCAATAAAAGACACAAAATGCAGCTAGGGATTGATTACCACCCATAGTTACACACACGTCGATGCTGACTCTCTCCAAGATTAGACATTATGGCTGAATCTATTGCCAAGTACATGTACTACAGTACCTTTGAACTGAAATGTGCTCATCATCAGATTCCTCTTCATAAAAAAGACAAATGATATAGTATATTTGAAGGTTGTGGCAATCTTTACGACTTCAAAAGAGAATTAATTGGGATCAACAATGGGTTACCATTTTTCAGAGAACAATAGACAATGTCATCCAGAAAAAAGACCTCTCTAGAGGCTTCATTTACTTACTGGTACATAGACAATGTTACAGTGTGTTGTGATAACAAAGAAGAAAATGTGCAGAATGTACAATTTGGCAAAGAAACACACTAGAGAAATTGAATAGCATTTAATAAACGTAAGGCATCATAAGTGTAGAGGAAGTTAATGGGGCATTTTACAAAATCCTAAAAGGAGAAATATACCCACGCCATAATGACTAACTCCATTGTCTCAGTGCATCAGGAGGATGGTTAACATTTGTAAAATCCAGTTTGACTTTATGGTGGGATGAGGCACCACAGATACTATCTTCATCCTGCAACAGCTACAGGAGAAGTATCTGGCCAAATATCATAAACATTACCTGGCATTCATTGACCTGGACAAGGCCTCTGATTGAGTTTGTTGTACTATTCTCTAGTGGCAAACTAGGCATCAAGGAAAGGCGGGTAAAGGTGGCACAATTCATTTATCAGAATACCTGCAGCAAGCTTAAAGTTAGATGCATGTAATGCGTCCCCTCTAGTGTCAAGGTCACCAGGGAAGCATTTCAAGTCCATTTTCATCGCAGCACTTCATAGGCATTATCCAAGCAGCCACACAGAGGCTGTCTGTGGAAGTTTTTTTTGCAAATGACATGGTCATAGTATCTGACTGCATAGAGGACCTTAGAGTATCATCTTGAAAGAACCATATAAAGAGTAATTGTCTCAGGGAGGTCATGAGGAAAACAAAGGTCATGCATCATGAATCTGGAGACCTGAAGGATACTGGAAAGTTCCCTTATGGAGCCTGCAGATGTTGTGTCTGGTACAATGCCATCTTTTGTTCTGGATGCACCCACTGGCCTGTATTACTATAAAGGGAGGTCTGACAGAAGACCCTGTGCAGCCTAAAAGTACAGCAGGTGGCCAGCAGGTGCACTCTTAGGCATATTGCTGTGGACAAACAGCAACTTAAGGAGGCTGGTACCTTCAGCTACATTGTGATGTTATAGGGGTCAATATCATTAAACATAATGGGGGCAGCTGTTTATATATTACTTTAACTGATACTCCCTTCACCTGGGCATTTTAATGCATCTATCAAGTAGAATAAACCCCATCAAGTATATTGACATTGATCCCTGCCACAACAAATGGATATGTTATCTATGCTCCTGTAAATCCCAGATTAAAATGTTTGTTTGCTTTTGTTAAGTTGTTTATACCCTATACTTGCATCCAACCCTTTAAGATGAGGAACAAAAGATGTTAACTGGGCACATGCACATTACTTTTCTTATCAGCTTCATTTGGGGTGGGGGCATAAAACTGAAGCAACAACAAAATCTTTTACAAGAAATGCTGAGTATTCTCTACCATCAATGAGAACAAGTGCTCATAAATACTACACAGGTGAATGTCATAAAACACTCAACTCTCCTTCCCTTCCAAAATTATGGGTGCATTTTTGGTAGTGAAATGAGCATTTTTTAGTTGATTTGGCTAGTAAAATATATGCATACAGCATCATAAATAAAATAGAAATTATTTGTTTCATAGTCATAATTTAGGATAAATCTTCATCTACAACATAGTTAGCATTTATATATGTTTAGTGGGTATATCAAATAATATGGTTAGTGGGTATATCATGATTATTCATCCAGAGTTTACTTGACTAAACTTTACAGTTTACAGATGTATGTGGACCAGGATAATAACTAACATAGATCTTATTATAGTGTTTTCCTATTACTTTCATTAAAGCTGAACATATATAATAACATTATGTGGGGATACCTTGACAGGTTTCAAAACTCATTTTGTAAAATTCCAGGTAGCTTTGGAATTCAGACATGTGCTATTCTCCAATATATCTCCAATTTCGGTGTTTTTATTGTGATTGTATGATCAGTTAAATTCTTGCATTGGCCTATATCAGACTCTTGTCAACTCTATCAATATGTCAACACCTATTAGCCTATTTCTACCATTTTCAATGTAACTCCTGGCCTGACTGACGTCTGTAAACAAATTATCCATTTAAACTGCCATTTACAGTATATAAAAACAAAAATGCTTCATGAAAACATCAGTCACAGTGGGTAGACCCTAACTAATCTTACGTAATCGAAAACTGTCAAATTCGAATCAGCAGGTCTATACATGCCAATTATGCCATTATGATTATAGCAGTGCACTAGTGAAAACAAGCAAGGTCTACATACACCGTCGACGAGTTATCGTCGATCTAACCAATACCTTCATCCAACGTCACGGTACTACTCAACGAGCGTATTGTAAGTTTCATATCGTTACGAAGACGTTACCCGCGGCTGTTGTGGGGATAGGAAACCGCAGCATTAAACGACCTTCCTAATCAGCAAAGGCATCGTCTATTGGGAAGTGTTCTTGATAATCGTTAAAGAAAATGATTGTTAAGGTTTTAAAATACACCTACATTTTCGATGGAGACGATCTCTCATCGTACCTCCTGATAAGCAGAGAGGCTCTCCCAGTTTCCATGATACGAAATGGAGGGATAATTCAGGCAGACATGGCCTTGAAAAAGGATCAGAAAGGCATGGGCTGATATATAGGCTATACTATCTAGCCGTCTAGTACCGTACCGGTACCGTATTGCCGCTGTAATACAAATAACTTCCCCAAGAAAAAGAAGAACAAGAATATATAGCAATGAATCAGCAACAAAAATTTCAGCATATTATCAGTTTGCTCACCTTCAACACCAATATCCACACGTGGAGCCACGGCAACTTCTTTCACCCCTTTTCTTATGCCTTATGTTCTTTTCCACGTCAGTAAAACAACAACAACAATCACGCGTACTCTTGATATAGCCTCGTGTTCAATGCGATGTAGAATTCTGCCTCAGTAGGGGTTTCGCCTCGGGATTCCACCGATTCTCCTACTTCCACTAGATGACTTTTCACTAGCCATTTTCAATAACATAGTGCAACCAAATCATTCACAGAAAAATGCTGGGGAAGGGGAATGTAGACAACGTAAGCGGTTGTGAACAATATCTAATCGGTACTCACAAAAGAATAGCGTTTCGGAAAGGGCGACCACTAATAATCTAGGTATCAATAATTGTTTACTTAAACGCATTTCGAAAACAATGGATGAGAACTGGTCTCGAATAACGATGGTGCCCAGATAATTGAAATTCATAACCTGCTTCAGGCAATATGTACTATGTCTGTTATATTTCACAGAGACGATAGGTTGCTCAATGTCGAATAATCTATTAACAGATCATCAATTACTCTATTGACAGTTTGTATTCCTTGCTTCGATGAAAGTTGCCTAAATGCCTACTTTCCTGCCTTATATATAATGTCTTGTTTACACAGAAATCCTTAGAAAGCAAAAGAATATTCGAGAACATTCCGGAAATTTCTAGTGTGTTCTATAGAAAATTCTGGAAGGTTCTAGAGTCCCATAGAACCTGACGGAACATTCTAGAATGTTCTAGAAGGTTATAGAATGTTCTGGAAGATTACAGAATGTTCTG
>JAAAKL020011445.1:0-12414 GCA_010016065.2 Carybdea cf. marsupialis auct. non (Linnaeus, 1758) | reverse complement strand
TTCAGGGAAATATGTCAAAGTTGCTTTGAGTTACACCTAAAAGTAAACGGTGTCACAAGGTTCACCGAACTCGGTTCAATCCCAGAAAGATCAATCGGTGATTTCAGAAAGGGTATCCGGTCTTAAAGTGCTCTATGCTCTACACACGTCTCACGAAAGTGGGCTCGTCTCACCTCATGCAAAATTGCAATGATTAGGCAAGACCCATGGGATGAGGCATAGCTGCGCCTCAATATTCTGGCCTCATTATGGTGGCAAAAAGACTTTAGAGCGAGGCTGAAACGCAGAGTGTTCCATAGCACAGGATGATCTGGTACATAGCTACGTCATCCTGGTGTGGCTTTTAGTTTTCACGGTTCTCAACCAGATTCATAACAAGTCTAATAAATGTATGATCTGCTTAGAAGGAAGAACAGAAGTGTTAGTTGAGCATCACTAATCTCATACCTGAAGCACGAAACTTGACGTTACAGAACAGTAGGAAAATAAGTTGTTTTACCTGGCTCGGTCGTAGCACGGTCATGGTTGCCGGTAGGACCCAACCCGTACTCTATCTCACTGAAAGATGTCGTTGAACTGCGAAATGATTTGTTGCCTGAGCTACTACATATCCAAATGTTAATTGAGCCCGTGTAGAAAAGGCTTATCTTGGCAATTACAGCTTCCCTACCCCCAAATTTACCCCCTGTAAACACGTCTACAGGTTCGCAGTGATCATAAGTGACTTGATTCCTCTAAAAGAGTAAAGATTAAAATAAAAAGCTGTCGTGGTATGTACGTCTTACTACATATCCAAAATAGAATTTGTATATTTGCAATTTTAAAACACTATCTTCAGCTGAAAGCATATGTCCTATCCATCTCAAGCTTAAAATATCGGAGAAATTAAATTCGCTTTCCCTAAGATAATCAAATTGATCAGGGCTGACTGAGGAAAATTATTTAATCTCAAATACAGATTCTCTTGCCATAAAACTATGACAATTATTGCTGGACGTTGATATGAGCATCGTTTGAAGATGAATCGATATGTCACTCCGAGCCGTTATGAATATCTGTCACAAACGATTTTAAATCGATATTATTCTGTAGTTAAAGGAAAATTCTTAATACTGGTTTTCGTTCAGGGAAATATGTCAAAGTTGCTTTGAGTTACACCTAAAAGTAAACGGTGTCACAAGGTTCACCGAACTCAGTACATGAGCAATCAAGCGTTGTAAAGTATTCAAATTTCCCATCAGCTTCACCGGTACACTTGAGTCCGTAAAAGCTCATTTTATATTTCCTTCGAGAAAACTTTGAACGAAACGCTTGATTTCTGAAGTTCTGTATAAAGTTAAATTTACGTATCACAAGAAGTTTAGAAACCTGTAGTTTCAGGCGGCCATTCAAGCATGGTTGACTTGCTACCCGAATGCAAAGTTCGGGCTAAGAAATCCATTGCTTTCTGCTGTAGGAACATGTCCTGAGTTCCAGATACTTCGGATGATTTTCAAAGCAAGCCATATTCATTACACGAGTTAGCAAATCGTTATGTTTTTATTTCAAAAGGTCTCCTTATCTAAAAGCACGGAGTCCGTGGAAAGTGCCTTATCGGAAGAAACATCTCACAGTGTCAAGGAAACGGCCAAAGATGGCTTTCAACCCAAGCGATTACACGGGCTCTTGCTCATGGCTGCTGCTGGATTTTACGTAACACTAGCTAACTGCCTTGTCCAGTACGTTTACAAGAAAAGTCGAACGGAAGTCTCCGCCTATCTTCTCCTGTTCATACGTAGTGGAATAATCGTAACATTAAATTCGATGTTTATGTACTGGGGTGGCATTAAACCACTGGAGAGTGTCAAAGATTTACCAGTCCTTTGTGGCATAGGACTCACCGGCATTGGCTCGATTTTGTTTATTTACTTAGCACTAGAAAAAATACCGGTTGGTGATGCAACTGTCATACAGTTTACAGCCCCGGTATTAACTGCCATTTTCAGCTTTTTATTTCTGTCAACTGGATGTTCAATTTTCGATTCTATTTGCGGTTTAGTTAGTTTCTTAGGCGTCATTGTCATGACTAGACCCACAATTTTGTTTGGTTCATCGACGAAATATCAGCCGAAAACGGACAACGATGATGTAGCTAAAAGGAAGTCACTGCCGATTGACGACAACAGCGGACAGTACACCGTCGGTGTTGCATTTGCTATACTTGGTGCCATATTTGTAGCTATCTTTTACGTATTGAATAAAATGATTGGTAAAAAGCTTGACATGACATTGACAATCCTGTATCCGGGAATCTTTGGTATGTTAATCCCACCAATCGTTATGCTTATCTTGGATGAGCCATTTGACTTAGATGCTAACTGGCAGATAACTTTATCAGTGCTGCTGATTGGAATTTTGTCCTTTGTTCATTTAATGTTTGTTGCCGAGTCCTTGCAACTAGAAGAGGCAGGTCCGGTTTCTCTGGTCAGAAACCTTGATATAGTCTATGCCTTTTTACTACAATACATTCTACTGAAGTCACCACCACATTGGATGACTATGGTTGGTGCAGTGGTGGTGATCTCAGCCACAACATTGATGGCGGTACGTCGCATCATGATAGCTAAATATAGGTAACATGGTTTGATAGTCCAGAATGCCGGGAGATGTTGACGACTGAGGATATCCTTAAGAAAATTCATTCGGGGTCTAAATGCTACTGAATAGCGCAAATATCAGGCCTTCCCTATAATTGAAATTTTGCATCGTTATGGTTTTATATCACGAAACAATATTTACAAACTTCCACTTACAATGCTGAACTACGGTATGTTGAATACAGCAATCTGAAATTGAAAGACTTGCTGTGAAGAGGCAGCGCAGAGCTCTAAACGTTAGACAGCAAATTTGGAACTTCAGTTCCTGCAGGATGTCAGTATCGCCATGCAATTAGGGAATCACGACCCCATTTCAGATTTCCGTCGATGCTATTTGGTAATTCGTTCCGGAGCGGATACAGATAAGGTTCTTGTGTTCTACGCCTGCAAAGGAAAAGCTGCCTTTTACCGATCGGGCAATTCCTGTATGAATAACGATTCTGCTTGCTAGATGGAGGTTTTGGAGGGCGGCAGTTAATGGAACAATTACGTAAACGTAGCTGGTCAAAATTCAGTTTACAAATGCCCAATAACGTTGCCGTTCTTCCCTCCCCACGTTCAAATACACTTCTTGTACGTATACTATTTCTAACTGTAATATATAGTCAGATTATTAGCTGTCATATCGTCAAAATATTTGTCAGTCTTCATTTCACATTAATATCTCTTACTTACTTGCTTCACTCGACCGCAGTCGACCATGCCTTCGCGATGTTGCGCCATTGGTCTCTGTCTTCCATAAATCTGGGCAGGTCTTCCATATCAGTGTGTCTTTGGTTATGCTATCAAGGTAGGTGAGTGGTCTTCTGCCTCTGCTCGGACGTTGAAGGCGCATGCAGATAACATCTGAAACGATTTGATCTTTTAAACTTGTCGTTGTCATCAGATAGTCATTACATACCAAAATTCCAATTGTAGATATCGTGGTACTCTTAAATTATGACTTACATATATTTTCGAACACTAGAAAAAAACGCCAAAATTAAAACAAGTTCGCAAAGTAATAACAACCCTTGAAAAACTGCCTTTAAAATCGTTATAACTCTTATGATCATTAACTATTGTTTCAAGAACGAAAAAGCTCGAATAGTGTTTTTCTCTGTATAAAGAATGTTACGCCAAAAAAAGGAGACTATGTTTTCGACAACGTTTCGTCTATGATTTCCAGTTATTGACGAAACGTTGTCGAAAACATAGGTTCCTTTTTGGCGAAATATCTTTTATTACATCGGCGTGTTAATCATTTTATCAGAAATAATTTCTCCGTATGTTGCTATACTGGGTTTGGTCTAATCTTCTTAGCTATAAAATGTTTGATCATACTGACGCAATGATCTCCCAAACTCTCTTCATTAATGTCTCGCACAAATCTGTCTTCAAAATCATCACCGACAGAGTTCTTAAGAGTTCGTTATAATTGTTACATCTTTGAAGAAGGCTAGCTTGACAAGCCGCAATGCGTAGGAAAAGTGATGACGTCACAAATCAAAAGTTTTGAAACTAGGACAATTTGACTCCAGATACCTGAAGACAACCCCAGAATAGGCTGTTTCTCAAAATACCAGACCTGTAATGTATATAATGTTTAAACTAGAGGAGTTCGAATTTAAAAAATCTCTGGTCAAAACTCTGTTAATTTTCCTTGGATCCTAACGTTAGGATCCAGCATCAAATAACAAGGTTTTGTTAGAGAGATTTAAAACTTTGAAGCCTGATATCTAGCTGTTGGGAAAGGGCAACACCCTCAATTTTGGCTATTGACGTTCTCACTAATAGGGCTATAGGAACATTGTGTATTTTTTCCGTAATTCAAACATTTTTAAAATCGTGACGTCACACTTTCCCTCCGCATATAAGTTTATTGGTGTACAATATTTTGAAGTGTTTCTCTGCCGTTCTAGATCTTGTTTAAGACAAATTCTATCTACCGTATTCCCCGATTTAGAGGCGCTGCGCCTATTTTAAGCAGATTAAATTTTTTTAGCTAAGCAAAAACTCCAACTGCTTGGTGCATAGGCGCATGCGCTTATTTTCACTTAGAGGGGCAGTATATTACTAACTTAGAAACAACGGTAAACATTTTCAAGGATGAATTGATCCTATTGAGCAATTGCTAAATTGTTGTTGTCATAGGAACGCATGAGAATGGCAGAAAAATATGCGTATATTTCATTGGCGTAGATTCTGGGGGGACGGGGGGACTCGTCCCTCTCGCTTTTCAGGATAGGGGAACAACAGCTGCTTTATCCCCCCACTTTTGGGGCCCTGAAATGTCACATTGTCCACGTTAAATACTTTTGTCCACCCCCTCCTCCCAAATAAGTACATCGACCTGCTCCCATGACGTCTTTTTACTGGATATTAAACTTGTTAGACCCGGAACAGCAACGAAAGTTCGAATAATTTACCAAAGATTGCGTGTGACCAAGCATGTTTACAATCCATAGAATATTGTGTCTTACCTTAATGGTCCTTCTCGGAGTCTCATATCCTTGAAAACAGCATCTTTCAGGCAGATTGAAATAAAAAATTATGTTGAGTCACAAGCAGTACCATCTTCACGTCACATCGGAAATGACAGTTTATTCCGATTCCCCATGTCTCTGTCGATCCAGTCGTTGATCAAAATTGGAAAATTTCCAACGCTATTTACACTTAACCCCCCCCCCCCCCCTTATTGCGTACATGACCTCAGATTGAGTGACAAGCAGTACCATCTTCACATCACATCGGAAATGAAAGTTTATTCTGATTCCCCATGTCTATGTCGATCCCGTCGTTGATCAAAATTGGAAAAATTCCGACCCAATTTACACTGACCCCCTTATTACGTACATGACCCAAGATTGTGGCTATTTTAGAAATGGCGTCAGATTTTAGTTTTTAAAGGGAACTGGCTTAAAATTTAGCCTAAAATAACTATGAAATAATGTAACTGCAATAAGATAAAACTGACTACTGACTTATGTACACGCTGTTTTATGTGCAACTTTTGTTCAAATATGTAACGATTTTGCCTCAGATATCAAAAAGGAAAATGACTACGACGACACTAAATTTTTATACGGCATGATTCTTGTTTAAACTTATCAACGACTGACTTTGCCTCGTGGTGCAGGCCACTGATCTCTGAAAAACACTGGATCGAGCATCTTCCGTCTGAAAGTGAGGTCAGTCATTGGACGCCATTTCGGTCCCCATCACACAAAGCTTATAAACAATGTTACGCAACATGGCGGACTTTCCCGCGCTATTTTAACTTATGGGGGCCAGTACTCGTGACTACACTTTCTCGTAGTTGGAAACAATGGGAAGCTTGATCCAGTCTTTTTAGAGATCAGTGTTTGTTACAGGTTCCGAGTGCTGAAGGTTAGGGTGTAGTTTTCGAATATGATGCTCTTGATAACGCTGTGGATCGAGCTACTTAGTTTAAAAACTTCCTTTAATTTTCTTGCCTTTTCTGGAGTTGTTGTGTGATGGACAATGGATGGTCATCCCTGGGATTTGATAATAGAGTTTTTTAAATCTTTCTATGAAAAATAAAAATTCTGAAACTTGGGAGAGACGCTGATGTGGGTATAATAGTGGGATGGTGTAAGGGAATATCGTAATCTTTACAATATTCCTTAGCTGTCTTTAATATTTTTTATTGCTCTGACTTTGCCCTGAATAAAACCACGATTTTGGGGGTATCTAGATGATAAAGTAAAATGATCGAAATAACATCGTTTTCAAATCCTGTAAAAATTATCGGTTATTATCACTGACTACATGATCAACAATTTTATATTCTCCAGGAATTTGTTTGAGGGCAACCACTACTGTGCAGCTTGGATAGTGACTCCCCAGTAACAACATACTTTGAGCAATAGTCTGCAAAAAAAACACAACTAGGTGGTGTCCGTCAAAGTCAGTTTGACCTATTTCAGTTTCGTCCTATGGCCTTATTGGAATGGTTTGTTTCAGGAGAGTTCCTACCTATTGTAATACTCATACTTTTAGCGCATTTTATATGACTACACAAGCTGATAATCCTTTTTGCTGATATTTGGCAAATTACATAGTTGCTGAGGCCAGAATATTGGTCTGCTCCTTACTGAGATCACATATGTATAAATATAGTTAAAGGCTTTTTTGCTAAAGTGGCTTGGGGATAACCATTAAGTTTCCGTAAGAATGATTCTGTTCTAAATTTATTGCTTGTCTCTTAAGCTTCAAACCGATTTCAGAGCTGGTACTACGTCAGGCATTTTCCGTGGTTAAGAGTGTTTAGCCTTTTTTGTGTCTATACCGCTGCTACTGAACTCCGTAAGAAGAAAAGTAATCTAAAGCAAGTCTGATATCACGATTAATTTATCAGCAGATCTCTGGATTAGTTAATCATCAGAGAGCATCAAAAAGCGCTGTACTGCAAATACTATAACCATAAGTTCTTTCTCGGTACATGTATACTTTTATTCCGAATTTTGTATCATAATTGTGCATACAGATGCTCTTGTGTCAAGAAATTGTGTTTACCTGGTTGTAGTAGTGCAATGGGAAATCAATCATGAAGGCAGGGCACTGTAGACACAGGAGTTTAGCCGCTCAAGTCGTGTTACGAGTCCTGAAAAAGCCCTTCCCTTGTTCTCGTTCTGTATTATTGCCACAACCGAATACAGCACACAAGGTAGGCATTGATGTTAGAACGAATGAGTATCAACAATGCTTTAGCCTACATAACTGACCTAACAATGCACTTTGTTTGAGCTACCATGACAACATACCATCCAAGATGGCAACTATTGAAATCATGGAACTGCTGTGACGTCATATGAACGCAACCCAAAGTTTAGAATAAGGGTATAACTTAAATTTGGAATAGTCTCTTAAAATTGTCGAAATTTGAAGAAGACCCTGATTTTAAATAATTCACCCTCCTTTCCGCCTCAATATAACGTATTTGTTCCGAAAATAATCTCTGAGGGCTAAACCAAAGATTTGAGAAATGAGGTTCTAAGTTCAAAAACGGGTGTTTATAACAAGCTTGAAGTTGGCCTTCCACCCTCGATGTGAATGACCTTTCAAAGTTTCTACTGTTTAGTGATCGTCCTTGTTGCTTTTATGAAGACATTGTTTTATCAGGACACTTACTTTGGAATTTTCACCCCAATATAGCATTTTTGCTCTGAAAATAATCTCTGAGGGCTAAATCATAGATTTCAGAAGATCTAAGTTTCAAAAACGGGTGCTTATAACAAGCTTGAAGTTGTCCTTCCACCCTCGATGTGAATGACCTTTCAAAGCCACTACTGTTTATTAATCGTCCTTATTGCTTTTATGAAAACGTTATTTTATCAGGACACTTGCTATGGAATTTCCGCCCCAATATAGCATATTTGTACTGAAAATAATCTCTGAGGGCTAAAGTCTAAGATTTGAGAAATGAGGCTTTAAGATTAGTAACATGGGCACTACCCAGTGACCCCCTTCCCCTAAGTGATACAGTGTATCACTGTCAATATGATTAATATAACGGGTGTCTAGTGGTCTTGTGGTTGAGGAATCGGACTCACATGCCAGAGGTTGATGGGTCGAATCCCGCCTAGTCAGATATAAAGACTATCGGTTGGGGAAGGCAAGGGGAGATCACCCCTAAAATATGCTCTCTCCCCAGGGTATTGCTCACTCTGGCTGAGTAATACGCTACGCTCGAAATGGAGTATGCCACCTAAAAACAACAAACAAAATGCGTGTTTTTATGACCAGCTTAAAGTTGGCCTTCCAATCTCGACGTGAATGACTTTCCAAAGCCATTGCTGTTTAGCACACATCCTAATTTCTTTTATGAAGACGTTATTTTTGTCAGGACACTTGCTTGGAATAGATTACGGCTATAAAAAGTATCCTATATCCTTCTACATGATCCTAAGTATAAAGGGAGTCTTTTCAAAGAGTTACTTGCAACGACAGTATTCTTTTTACATCCTGTAAATCTACACACAATGGAGCAAGATTTATTTCCTGATTCCTACGGATTTAAAAAGAGAGATTTTAGTAGCCAAGGCGCTATTCTGATCAGCGGACGAGATTGTTAAGGATTATGGAACTATTGGATGCCATTTTCTGATCTGTCTAAATTCATGAACATGGGATTATGATTGACAACAGAGCTTTGTGTCGTTAACTTTAAAACATTCAATTGACACTTTGTTTGCTGAAGCTTCTTAAATTTTCCGTTTTCTACAACTTGATGTTTCTAACATTGATATCAGATGTTAACCTTCGTTGACTTCAGCAGTTATGTCAAACGGATAAACAGTATCAGTCGTATGAACTATGGCGGCAAACGGTGTACAATACAAAACTTGACAAAGACCTTACACTAGCTACTTTTTACCTGCCTTTAGTGGCTTCTAGAAATGGCATTTTATCTCATTGGCCACCCAGGTTGTATCGCTAGGGTGCTTACAGGGTATATCACCTTTTTCTAAAATTTTAGCTCATGTATAAATCTTGTTCAGGGTTTCCTGCTCTTAACTCAACATAGAAGATGAGTTTTTTTCATGTCAAGTCTCCTTAATTATCTTGAATATCTCAAATTCTTAAGCAACTGCTCAAGATTTGCAAAGAGAGAATCATTTTTTGCGGGACGGAACTTCAAAAAGTGGCTTAAAATCTCCTGAGGGAGACACATTTATAACCCCCCAAACGATGTAATTTTGTGTTGCGGAATTAGTGTACACGGTTTAGGGGCTGACAACCAAAATCAATTAGGCTCCATGGGTCTTATCAGCCAACCGATGGATTCTTTCACATAGCTTCATGTTCAGATTGGTCATAAATTACTACCCCAATACAGCTTTGGAGCTCTTTATTCTCAGGACCGATGTTTCTTGGTCTCTTCTCGTCTTAGAATATTTTAAAGCTGAGATATTTTAAGGTGTCAGTTTGATTCCTTAGGTACTTGTAAATTGATAATAAATGTTTTCAGATTAGATCAGACAGTACGTCTTTAACCGAATAGTGCGGCTTAAAAAACAGCCAAATGCAACTTGGAATGGCAATTTTAGTATGAAGTTGCTATACTGATTACTATCTGGCAACGAAAAAGTAAATTAATCACAGTAAATGTGTTTACGTTTAAAAAGAGTTAAAGAGAGATAATAAATCAGGCAACTCATTTTGATCAAGAAGGTTTAGACTTCATTCGATCTATCTGCCACTTCTCTATTTGTGTTTTTCCCATCCTGCTTTGCACTACACTAAATAGAGGCGAGGAGAATTTGAACGTCTAATGCAAGTTCAATGTTTTAGGACGTTACACTTTCCAATCGCCCTTTAATCTGTTCTTATTGCGCTCTTTATACTGCTCTGTTCATGTCACTCTGCGGTACCAGGCCCGGAGCTGCGGGGTGGGCTGGGGGATACGGGGAGCATTGCTCCCTAGCGATCAGGTTTGTACGGACAATGCCCCCTCGATGAAAAATCCGAGCGAGTAATCCGAGCGGTTGTTACTAGACTTCTGTCAATCAACTCTGTATTCCATTGTAGGTGTAGTTTTCTATTAGTTGCCTCTGGCGCGATAGAAGTTATTACAAAATACGGGAACTTTGCCCCCCCAATACCCCTTCCCAGCAATATACTGCCAGCTACGGACCTGCGTGGTACACTACACGTAAGCAGTGTATACCAGAATCGTCAAACAAAAACGTACACACCTTCATCTTCTTCTGCGTATTCTCGAGGATAAGGACAAAAATTGTTGTTACATGGATGTCTTACTCTTGGGTGGTGGTACCTGGTGCTTTGTTAATACCGGTAATAAATTAAGCTGAGACATACATTTCATTATTTACAGTGAACCATGAAAATATGGAAACAACAGCACAAAAAATGCTTAAAGAAAGTACTAACTCTGTATTTATCGTAGAACAAAACTAGTAGGCCTTAATCCCAGAATACACAAAATCCAGATGGAAAACTAGAGTCAGCATCCTTAAACGTTCTGTAGTGGCAAATCTCTTCTCTATTAGAGCACAAGCTTTTTGTAACGGAGTTTGATATTCCACACCAAATTGTATACAAAGAGACGGATGTCGAATGATTTGAATTTGATCATTGTTGTAAATGAGAAAGAGAATGGATTGAGTGGAATTCGCAGAGACAGAGAAAAAAAATAATATGGTGAACAGTTGAAAACAAGGCCTGGTTGATCACGAGAAAATCTTCAGCGCTGCACTAACGGATTTGGTAAGAGCTTTCCTTTATTTATGTAGATATATGTGCGGATATTTACTGTCTACAATACATAAAGTAAATTAGCAGCCCATATTATTTACAGTTTCGTTAAGAAAAATTTGCTGTTACACCAACAGCACAATCCTCATATTCAAAATGAG
This sequence comes from Carybdea cf. marsupialis auct. non (Linnaeus, 1758), assembly GCA_010016065.2. Taxonomy (NCBI): domain Eukaryota; kingdom Metazoa; phylum Cnidaria; class Cubozoa; order Carybdeida; family Carybdeidae; genus Carybdea; species Carybdea cf. marsupialis auct. non (Linnaeus, 1758). The sequence continues at coordinate 1,397 of JAAAKL020011445.1, read as the reverse complement.
ACCAAATTTGAAACAAATAACGGTTTATGTCTTGTTTGAATTTATTTAGCGTGTTTGACCTACTAACGTAATCTGATTTGCCCGTTACAAAACTTTGGTATCAGACGTTGGATATAGTGACTGAAAAAACAAAAATTATAAATTTTAATGTTGCATTCTACTTTTGTGTTATGCCAACAGAGAAATCTTTTGGGCTCGTTTACAAGGTGTCTTTTTTCACGCAAGTGAAAGTCAAAATTATCAACAACAGACTATTCCGTAGCTTGGTTGGGCATAGATGTTAAATTACATCAGACGTTGCCGGCAATGTTCATGACGTAAAGGTGTCCTTATCTGCCAAGATTTGAATAGAATTGTCATTGGACAATCGTGGAACTGAAGGTTATGCTATGTTTCATTGGAATAAGAGAAAATTCAAGAATCTTATCGCATGTTATAAGCCACGTGTCTTATTCTTATTTGATCATTCAAGCTCTGTTAATCCAGATTCAAATCGAGATAACAGTATGCTTCACTAAGCGCTGTCTGGAGGTACCCTTCTTGTGGACCCTATGTACCTCACAATGTCTCGCTTGAATCAGAAGTGAACATTTTTTTCTAAACAGTTCAATAGCCTGTCTTCGCACCCCATCCTTGCCACTAAGTAAAGATTGTGTCACAACAAGCAAGTTAATGCCAGTTGCGAGGATTTACATATTGCCCACTCTACAAAAAGGTAATGCAACTCATCAATTTAAAGGCCAACGTGGAGATCGGTATGTGGGCTGTTCGTCTTAGATGCTGATAAACACGGTTTTTCAGCACGTTCTAGTTGTTGTTCACCGCTTGTAAAAGAAGAAAATGCCATCTAAGTTTGATTCTATCATAGGTAAATACCTTTTTGAGAAATCCTCATTGTCGTGAGGGTTTCGATCAAGACTCTTTTTTCATCATTCGCCGGTTGCATTCTGATTGCATTCAGATGTATGTATGTATGTATGTATGTATGTATGTAAGAAGAAGAGAACAACTAAAGAAAAGCTACTGGAAATTCGCTACTCAAAGTTTCATGTTAACCTTTACTTGTGTGATATGTATGTATGCATGTATGTATGTATGTATGTATGTATGTATGTATGTTTGTACGTATGTACGTATGTACTTTGGGTCTTTTTCTATAACTTTAATGTTGACCTTTTCTTCCATTGGACATGACATGTAACATAGCCATATTTGTTTCTTCTCTTTTAAGACTATATTCAAAATCCCAAATAAAATTCACCTACTTATTCTGAAGAACATGTTCTTTCACCCATTTTTCACAATACTATATTATTATTACTATTCTTATTATTGTTATTATTATTATTATTACTTCTAACTGCTGGATTTGAGACAAACCTGGAGAGCAACTCAAA
>JAAAKL020011444.1:0-13645 GCA_010016065.2 Carybdea cf. marsupialis auct. non (Linnaeus, 1758) | reverse complement strand
ATCATCGTCATGGTAATGACAATAGTATTAATCATCATCATGATAATTATAGTGATTTAATTGATCTTCATCATGATGATGATAGTGTTTTTATTAATCATCATCAAGATACTGATAGTGATAATAATAATCATCATGATGATTATGACAATATTATTAATCATCATCATTATTTTCGTTAGTATCATCATCATCCTTTATCATCATCTCCAGCATCGTCATCATCGTCATCATGGTCATTCTTTGCCATTCTCAGTCATCATCGTCATCTTCATTATAGTTGTTAATCATTATCATCCTGAACCATCATCTTCATCACGACAAAATTCATCATTATAATTGTAATGCGAGTCAATCCTTCAGATATCCAAATTTGGAGTTGGCAGACAAATTGCTCTTATTCATTTGAATTCGAAGTCCTGGCTTCTTTGATTTTGAAAGTAGATTTCAATACTCTCTTTTGGGTAGGATGTGAACTATTTAATTCCTCATAGCTGTGTAAGCAAAGCAAAGTTTTTCCTGTAGTGCAAACGTTGACTTTCGTGAACTATATATAGAAAATTACACAGTTAAACGTAATATTATTAAAACTCCACAATTATTGTGCGGATTAAATGAACAATGTATAACGCACTACTTCACTCTGTCTGTAAATCGATTTCACATTTTATCTATTTCCTACTATGACCCAGCCTAGGGTCTTTCTTGGGTTATTCTCTGTGTTTTATGCTTTGGCAAACTTTATTCTTTATTCACATGATCATGAGTTTGTTACATAATCATGGTTATAGTACTTCCTGAAAAGTGAAGTCTTGATATATTGCCGACAGTTCCTTGTATTTAATGAAGTGCAGTTACTTTCTACTTCCCCTTGTAATTGAAAAGCATTTTGCTAATTTGTTTGTTGATACGATAGCAGAAAGACTGTTGTATCGCCATCTTTACGAAGGTGATTTCTGTTTGGATTGTGAGGACTTCTTAGCATAATAATTTTAGCAATGTGCTCTCAAATGAAATTTACTCTGTTTGATGACAGACATTTTTCTCTACGGTACTCTGAATCTCATGGACATCCTATTATTTCTCAAAAATAGCAGTCCTGTAGTGTATATAGTGTTTAAACTAAAGTTGTTGAAATTTAAAAGTTTGTGGTTAAAATTCGTTAGATCCTTAAGTTAGAAACACTCAATTTTGGCCATTGACGTTCAAAACAGGGCAACCGGAAAATAATGAGTTTTTTCCATAATTTAAACATTTTGAAAATCGTGACGTCACACTGTTCCCCCACATCAGTATAAAGAGCACGCTACTGTTGATATGCAATAACATCTTAATTAGGTGTCATGCCCTATTGCAGATAACCGCTACAAGTCAAGTACGTCAACTGTGGAAAAGTCCAATTTAAAAGAAACGAAGAAACGGATAACCTTTTTTAATAAAATAGTCTTCTGTTTTTCGAAATTTTGGCTTTGAGTACATCTCTACAGACACGATTTGGCATATAGTTTCGCATACCATGCACAGTTATTGATCACGGTACATCAACAGTTTAGCTTTTTTGACCATGCTTTGAATAGACTACGGCTTATTAGTTGCGGGTGTGCGCATGTGCAGTGATTCCCAGTAAAACATCCAGTACATGCCAAGGGGCCTAAGAGGATATCTGTGAGTTGACTCACTTGGAAATGTGACACCGCAGTTATAGGAGATTTCAAGGTTCAGTGCTGGTGACAAGCAGTGTACAGCAAGTTATTCTTACAAGTGCAGTACAATTGATGCATGGAAGTACTTTACTCATAATCGAAAGTTGAAAAAGTACGCAATATTAATAATGTAAGTCGTATTGAAATCGAGAGAAGCATTTTCTATATTGAGGTTGGCTTATAATTGAAGCATTTGTTACAAATGATGGCTTGCGGAAGTTGTGTCCGTGAATGCAGGGAATTCGCATTTATATAAAGAAAATGTAACCTTAACTCTACCTCATTTACACTTTTAGATGAATCGACTGTTGACCAAAGGGGAGCAGTTGATGGTGAAACAATGCCTTGACAGTTACCATAGAGACAGGTAACAGGTTTGGCTTCTTTCGTTATCAGTTTAACTTACGCTGTATTTTTGACGCCCAGAAAGTGCAATGGCTTTTTGTGATGCATTTCAAAGGGCTACTTTTCATCAGAAGCCTGGCTGAAGTCTAGCCAAAAAGAGATGTTTGCGTTGTAATTTCCAGTAAGGTACGTTGAAGGCGAATGACGTAGTTTGACGTGGAATGATATGTTGCGTACGTCTGGTGATGGTTTGTAACGTTAATTTTCTTAGGTGACAGATTTTACTTGTGGTCGCGTAAAAGTAAGAAAGCAGGCAATGGTTTACTGTAAACAACTGAGAATGAAAATTTTGTGGTCTGGTAGTTTCTAAGCATCTAGCTTCTCAGTGTAAATGGAATACGACTCGTTTTTCAGTTTGTCATGAAATCTGTGACGTAATAGCAGCAACAATGACGTCGATGGTGGGAATGATGACCGTAATAGTGGTATTAAATATGATGACGATTACCATGTTCACAGTGATGATAACAGTAGTAGTGGAGAGGGATGAGGATGTGGTTATGATTGTGTTTTAGCCTGGTGATGACAATGGAGATCATCATCATCATTATTATCATCATCATGCACTTTATAGTCCCTGTTTCACCTGTCCAGGGGGGTGGGACGGTCATACGGCTGCTCTCAATCGATCACGCCATACATCCCTCTCCTCTGCCAGAGAGGTGTTGAGATCCCAACCCTGGAGATCTTCATTTATGGTGTTCATCCACGTCTTTCGGGGTCTCCCTCTACCCTCTCCGCCTTCTACTACAATAGATTGGCACTTCCATGACTCGCTCCGATGAACATGTCCATACCACCGGAGTCGGTTCCGTCTCATTACGGTGTCTAGGTGGTTCAAGCTGAGCCTTGTGTAAAGTTATTCTGTGCCCACTTGTGCTTGATGATGATGGGATGGTGTTTACTGCAGGTTTTCCATGTATGTGCTATCAATTGAAAGTAGCCATTTTGCAGTTCATCATAACATGTAGATCTGATCTGCTTTACCGTGTCATTATTTTTATGCAATGAAATTCTGCTGAAGGTCTCGACGAAAATTGTGCTTGATCAAGGTAAGATGCAGAAATAAATACAGTAGTCCACAAGAAAACAACAGGCAGCGACGTACACAGCATATCCTGCAACATAACATTGAGCATTGGCTAAAGATTTAACTCCTGATGGGGGTGTAGGTTAGAATCAGGTCTGCAAAATGTACGCTGTAAACTTTAATCCTATTCTTATTGGTGGGTGGGGTGGGGGTGTTGAAACAACCCCTGACGATTTTAAATCATGGTTGCTCTTAAACCATTCAACAGTTTGGTGACACTTACTTCCTGTCCTGCTGTGACATAAATGACACAATGCACCAGCTAGTGACTGAATCATTGTTTTGAATACCAACCGATCACCGTTGTCAATCTCTCTTTTTATTAGAAGATATTTAGATAAAATGTTAAAAAATGGTGATGTTCTAACACATTTCATCTTGTACTACATTTCATTTTGCACTATAGGCATGCTAAATTTCTACAGTGTTTGACTAAAACTGTCCATTTGCCAGAGGGGGGTTGAGCCAACGCCCCCCCCAGTACAGAAGTGCACCAAAAAGCTCAATACGAAAAGGATTAACTTCTGGTTAATTGTGGCGTTTGGTGCAGTTTTACCATTTCAATACTGTTAGAGTGCATTTTTATTTGACTTTATTTGTTAGATCTTTAGAGGAGTTAGATCTTTAGATAAAATGTTAAGAAATGGTGATGTTCTAACACATTTCATCTTGCACTACATTTCATCTTGCACTATAGGCATGCTAAATTTCTACAGTGTTTGACAAAAACTGTCCATTTGCCAGAGGGGGGTTGAATCAACGCCCCCCCAGTACAGAAGTGCACCAAAAAGCTCAATACGAATAGGATTAACTTCTGGTTAATTGTGGCGTTTGGTGCAGTTTTACCATTTCTATACTGTTAGAGTGCATTTTATTTGACTTTATTTGTTAGATCTTTAGAGGAGCTCGTTTCATCGCTGGAACCGGTACTGGATGATTCCATGAAGCTTCAAATGCTTCATCACATCAATAATCTGCTTCCGAAGAAAGAGCATGCGCAATTTGAGAGACTAGCAGTGGATATGGTATCACGACAAGTTGAGAGTAAGTTTAGTCTTATTCATAGTATCGGCTTCAGAGAGTTCAATATTTCTTGGGTATTTGCTGGGCATGGCCCTTAAGTGAATTACTTTGCATTGTTCCTCATCGTTTTATCTTACAATGCCACAACTGAGTCCACACAACATCACTTGACTAGCCCTTAACGATGTCGCCTAGCACTGCTTTTCGAGAGTCAAGATGAGGTCTAAAAGGTTTCTGCTTTGTCGTCCAAAGAGCTAAGGAATATTAAAAGACAATGGGGTTTGGGTCGTTGCCTCAATTAAAATCATCCAAGTGGTCAGAACAAGATGGCCTCAACATACAGCGGCAAAGAATGTAGTTCATGATTGACTTGCCAAAGGGGTACATTGCACTTTCATTCCCTAATTTGCAAAGGCTATTCTTAGCCTCATTACTTAGGTACAGAGGCCAAAAACGTAAGAATTTCGTTCATAAAAAGATTTTGAAATTCTAGAGAATAATGACATCGGGCAAGAGACCGTGGTGCGTTCTGAAAGGCGGCTGAGATAGACCGATAAATAGAGGAGTCCGTGGGTTGTAATTTACGGACCCGGTTCCGAGCGCCTTGGACCGGAAAAGTTTAGCTGTTGTTTAATTTTCAGAAATTGCTGCCTCGTTATTGTCATCCACGTTGTCAATCGCTAGATGACAATAATGAATGTCTTCTTGTTGGATCTGTAATGTGTTTTCTTATTCCTATATCAGTCAATCAATCAATCAACCAATCAATCAATCGATGTTACTCGATTTGTTGAATTGGCTAATGGATTTATCATTCAGTACATCAAATCAAATCAATCAATCAATTAGCCATTCATTTGTCATATCGAGTCATGTTGGCAGTCATGGCATTCCATTTTCGTCTATTCTTTATTGTTGTAAACACCTCCCAACTTTCGCCCATTCCCTGATGACGTCCCACTGCATCAATCATTGCTGTTCACTTCCTTCCTTTCCTACTAGCACGCCAGTTTTTATCACGTATTTCCAAACCTTTAACTCTACATATATGCACACGAAAATTATATTGAGTTCTTTGGTTCCATGTTTTTGTCAATTTGTCATTCGTTTTTCTCACCTCTCTTCATCCTTCTGTGGCACCAGATTTCAAAGCTCTTGATTCTTCTCGTAATTTTTTTTTGCAGCCCGCTAGGGCGCAAGATTGATGAAAAAATAGGTTCCTGGTTGAGTTTCTCGTAGCATATGAAGTAAAAGCCAGTACATGAAGTCTCTGTCCGAGAGAGGCCAGTTTGTGTACATGAAAACATATAAATCTGTTTACATAGCGTTCCCTGTGATCTGAACAGCTTCCATTTTGCCAGGGCTTAACGTTGATAGTTGAGCTGTTTATCAGGCTAGGTTATCCACTATTTTGCCTGCTTTGGTTTTTACCTAGTTTAGAACTATCAGGTCGGTCCTGCGGGAGAATGACGCTGGGAAGAGACTAGGTTTCAGCGGTGACCCATTTAATGCAGACTTTACTCACTCCACTGCTGATATGACCTATGCTTTAAGATATTATGACTTCCTGATGTGTTTACACTCACAAAGCTTTATCAAGACTTCAATGTCCGTCGTACTGCCTGGTAACCAAATGGTGGATGCTGGGCATCACTAATCCCATTCACATCTTGTAGGTGTATCACGTCTGATGGAGAGCAATACTATGATTGCAAGTACTGCCTCATCAGAGTTACTTTTCTCCAGTGCTTAGCATTTTTACTAGGTGTGCTGTTTGGTCTAGCATCACTTGCTGGCGGATTAACTTCAGTACTTACTGAACTATTTCCTCATACCGCATCAGCCTACTGATCTCCACGTCACCAAGAGTTATTAGTTTTGTCTTCTTTGCATATATGGCAAACCTCCTTTCTACCACTCTTGCATCCCACCTTTGCAGTTAGCTCTAGAGATTAGAAAGGGTGTCTACCATCACTACTTTATCGAATGTAAAAATGACGTGTTTACCCCCTGCTTATGCTGCAATGTGGTGGTCCATGACCGTAGTAAAGAGAAAATGACTCGGAGCTTAAAACATGTTGAACTCAATTGGTAATGTTAAATCTGCCAACTGCATCAGCTATCTTTAATACTACTTTCGAGTTCCCGTACATTTTCTTAATTGAAGTCTCACATCATGGCAGCACGCAGGCCATCGTAGGCCACGGGACCGACAAATGAGGTTGTTCAGGTCGATAATAATTGCTGAGAATTCTTTTCATTTGATGTTCTCTCATGATGAATCTATGATCTTGTAGTGCTCTTGACCTTGAAACAAAACAATTCCTACGAGGCGACATACTTATATCTTAACCTGTTATTGATGCTTTTTTCAAAAACCTGAGTGCACGAGGTACCAGTGCTATACCTATTTTCTTTGGTCACCAATGTGTCTCGCTTATGGTAATAAAATGTTAAGGAGTTCTACGCTCGTCCAGTCCAACTAGTAAGATTTGTAAAATGGTACCAGAGAGTCTTCCAATCTTTCAGCTTTCCCATTCGACTTTCTAACCTCTTCGTTTCTGGCTTGACAGCTTCTATTTTCTCAGTTTCCTTTTAACCTCGCTATCAAGCTGCTCCTTACAGTGGTGTTTTTATCTGTATCTGTCAGTCAGTTCTTTACGATTAGTGGAAGTCGCACTTGCTGCGCTCCTTGCGAATTGTGACTGCGAAGTACCTTTCTTGTTTCCGCCTTACCTAGGGCACTACTACTCCGTGCTTCCTTTATGAATCTTCTTTGAGCCTCTTTTTGGTCAGTGTTGCCTACTTCTTTGTAGCTGTGCTCTTCTAACTAGAATTCTCCTATGATCCGATCGGAGTGTGCACTTTGCATGCTATCTTCTTGACTTGGATAACTCGATCCAGTTACTCAATCCACTGCAACATTCCCCTCTTCCCTAGCTACTTTCTCGAATAGTTTCGTCTCCCATTTGTCATAATTCCTGAAGGGCAGCTCTCTTTCATTTCATCTACTCGTGTTTACGGTCAGATTCAGTGCTAATGTGTTGCCTCGCCACCCCCACTTCTTGAGCTAGCTCTACTTTCATGTTCTTTGCGCTTTCGTATTTTGACTCGTGGTTTAAGAAATTGCTGCGTATATCGCTTGTTTATTGACATCTTGTTCACCACTTGTTCGTTGAAGTGTAATTGTCCGATGAAGCTTATTCGGTATTTACTATTATTCACTTACCAAAAACACTGCTAGCCGTAGTGTGGATGAGCTGTGTCCTATGAATATAAGCGATTAAGTTGCACTTTCTCTAAGGGAAGACGTTGTTCATGTCGGTTACTTTAGGTTTCTTCAAATTGCCAATATATCTATGGAAGTCACTTCGTACTCTTGTATGTTGCAGGGTAACTTCCTCCGCTAGCTTCTTGTACAAACTCTCATCCTGTGCTACAGTCCTCCCCGCCTGTTGATAAAGCATCGTCACTACGTGTTGGCATTGCTTGTTGGACCCATTTTGATAACACAATGACTCTTGAACCTCTCCCTCCACTGTAGCAATGTAGAAATACGTTATATTTGCGTTTGAGCAGCGCAACCCTTCCATCTTTTTCGCTGTACGCACAAGATTTCTCAATTGTCATACTCTACTTGAGGGACCTGTCCATGGTAACACCTTTCGTACCGTGTTGTGTAGTATCACAGTGGAAAGAGCTTTAAAGCAAGGGTTGTATGACTAGATTTCCTTCCTAATTCCAGCTCTAACCATTTATTTGGGCATGTGACTGGTACTGCAATGCCTTTATTTGATAACCATAGGGATTTGGTTCATTGTCTTCTCAAAATCAGATCTGTGAAGTGGTTTGTCTGAAGTTAGATTAAACCTAAATAACAGTGGTTCGGTGTTGAGATTCTGATATTGGTTGAGAAACGTCTCTTCATTGCAAATGTGCCTTGTGTAAGAAGTGTATTCTACAGGCATGACTACGTACAGAAGTTTGTGCTCTACTGCGATTGACATAATGCCCCTACAGTATTTTACTTGCTCACTGCGACAGGATGCAACAGATTACCTACGCGGAAGATTAACACTGAAATGACTGGTGTCACATTATTTTTTTAGGGTCAAGGAACATATATTTCTTTCAAATTTATCAGGCAATGGTTGTATCTGAGCAATCTTTATGAACTAAAATATTATCGAAGCAAACACGCTGTGTCATCGTTTCTAGACAATCTTTAACTCCATTTTTGCTTTTTGCACTGTTTTGCTACATAGTGGTCAAAATTAATCCAATTGCTACTATCTAAATGCGTACAACGTGATTTGTTGCATTAGCTCGTCTTGCATCTCACTGTGTCTCCTGTTGCAGGTGGTGTGCTGTCAAGTGTTGCTGCCGATATTCAAGACATTTCAGAGTTATTATCCAGAGTGCAAGAGTGCAATACATTACCGAAGTCAAGTGGTGATCGACCGAAGAGAAATTCACACGGTTTGTTTCCATTCTGAGTTTACTTAGTCATGTTTTGTATTAGGATTTGTACCCATGACCAATTCTCTCTGCCGATATCTTGAAGGAGAATATAGAAACTGCTATTTTTATATCTCGACTTCGGAACACGCCGCGAGGGCATGGATGGCCAAGGGGATGTTTTGAGTAAAATGCCTTTCTCGAGTTTGTCATTATTTATGGCCACAGTACTGGCAATCATACCCGATTATAAGTAACCGGAATGGAATTCAAACGCACGACAACTGTGTCATGATACCAACTCATTAACCTCAGTCACCTATTGTAGTAATTCACTTAAGTGTGGACTAGCTATTTCTAATGTGCTAACAGTACGATCGTCTTTCCTCTTCCCATTAAGTCTATTCTGCCCGGTTTTTATTTGATGACATTACATCCAAGGACATACTGGTCAACGTTTTGGCCATATGACATTTCTATCTGTACTACTCAGGGCAGCCCTTTCAAGTGTAAATAGTGACATTCTTCTAGCTTCCCGAATCTGGTCATTCTATCTCTCTTGACGTCGGCCTGGTCGTCGTTTCATTGCCTTGTGTTCGTGAGACATATAGACTAACAATTCAGTTCTTAATACTTACACAGGCAGTGGGAAGCTTGTGAGTTTGCGAGACTCCGATTCTCATTTACCGTTTATTGATTTAAATAGTAAGAACCCCCCTCTCTTCATCCCAATAGAAAGGGAGACAGAAGGGAGACAGAAGGGAGAACGCTATAAGCTTACACAATGTTCTTAAATATTCACATTTTGAGTACGTTTATTTGTTGGTAAAGAAAAGAAAAGAATTGAGATATAAAGCAACTCATTTTTTAAGTTGCATGATGCTGCAGATTTATTTTAACATAGTCAACAACATTCTGTTCTGAAATAGGGCGTGTCTACGTAACGGAAGAGGATATCATTGCTAAAGAAGACGGAATTTCTACCACATCTTCGCCAGGTAAGGGCAGTAAATAGCTAGTTGAAGAATGTGGTCTCATCTCATGTCTATACTAGATCAAAAGTTGACGATATCGAGAATCAAGGTGAAATTGGTGCATAATTTTATGCTGCTAAGAAGAACATACTTGACTACAACAGTATTTTTGTCTATATCCTTCGCCTCCGCGATCTATTAACTTTAGCACACGAACAAGACGCTTCGAAAATGACGGTACTGTTCTTACTGTAGTTAAAAAGAAAAATTTAATTATTTTTCTGATTTTGTTAGCATTCATTTGTGTTAGAGGGAAAACGTCTGACTCTTTTTGCATTTATCATGGAAGCTTTATCGACCAGTCTATAATGACTAACTTTGCTATAATGTCATAACAACTAGTCCATGGAACTAAGGAAAAGTAGTCTTTCCAGCATAAGCGATGTTACGTGTTGTGTAATTCACATACTCATCCTGGAGTCAAGTCTTATCCGACACAATATATTGTACTGAAATAATATTTATTTACGGTATCATTTGTAACGTAAAATGTATTTAGACATTGTCGGTTCATAAAACTCTCTCAGAAATTGTATCAGTTGACAATGTATGACATATTGTCATATATTTTCAACTGATAGAATTTTTAATTGAGATAGCGTTGAACATATCGAGAGAAAGACATATCTGTCTTCGCCATATTTGTTAGAAGACGATTAGCGATGTGAGGTGATGGCATCAGTGGATGCAGAGACGGAATTAACTAGGCCGTAAGATCTGGTCGGATGGAGTCCACAGTTTTTGCTAATTATTTACCATTGTTCATGTATGAGTGAACTTATACTCTCGGACATTTTGCTTATGGTCTTCCGCTCTTTATGGGAGGTGGGTGGTAGATACAAGCAAAGAACACGTCATGAATGTGAAAATTCGTTGCAAGTCCTTAGCTGCTAGAATAGTTGTAATGAGACTGACTTTTGAAGAGGTGGGAAAGTTATCAATGAAGTTGTCAATGGGATGGTGCAGTTATTACGTTGTTTTACATTAACCCTGCAAAATAGTAATAAATAGACTCGTGAAATTTTCGGCTTTGTTTTCAATTTACCAGAATTGTACAGTAATTTTAGCATTTCGTACCACTTTCAGTAGCTAAATAGATAAAGGTAAAAATTCCACATGGATGCAAATGGACATAATTATTCTATTATTAAACGGGGATACAGAACTTATAAAATCTGCATTGTTCTTCACCGGGAACGTAAAGGCCCTCCAAAGGCTCAGAGAGATGTGCCATGTAAGTAGGAAGGGGTATTATGAAAGGGGAGAAATGGTTAGTTATTGCAAGTGCTACGTCTGCACTCATAGTACAGATTCGTTTAATGAAAAGTCTATCATTTCTCTTGTATTCCAGTGCACTTGTGAATAGCTTGTTCCTCGCATTTCAAGACGTAGAAAAAGGGTAAATGTACCTAATTTCGGCCGATTTTGACGTTTTATGCACCTCTAGCCTCTATAGTGCTTTAGGAACCGTAGAAGCCATTAGGTTGTTTTACATGTTTAACATCGACGTCTGCAAAGGATGCTATACGTATATGACCTTTGGACTTTGTCCATATCAGAAAGCTGAGCACTCACTTTTCACGCTAGATCAGCTGAACCCGGGCGTATTAGAACGGCGTTTCCATAAGTTCAATTCAAAGGCTCAACGCAACCCCTCTTCCCTACCAAAACTTTGTCAAAGGAGTTAAACATACGGAAGGTTGCTTTGTGTCAGATCGCTCTCTATTTGATTGCGGATCGGGACAAATGCTTTAATCTTCAGACAGGTAATGGCAATTTGCAGTTACAACATATAGAATATTGAAGTAAAATATTTGAACGTAAAATTCGCAAATGAGACGTCGCATTTTCATTGATGATTGAATATTGGTTATTAAGACAGGATCGTGTTTCAAAGAGCTATATCATGTAGCCCTTATCCTCTCCTTCTTTTGTTACTTTTTCTTTAGTCACACCATGGGAATCAACTATCGAAGCTCTTCTGGCAGTTGATGCGCATGCAGATACCAGCTTGTCTGATGCTTACGAGTCACATGATGATAGCAATGAAATGACTAATGGGGGGACGTTGGTAACTACACAAGCCCTTGTTCATGGACCACGCCCTACTACCCCTAAGAAGCCAGAGATATCAATCAAGAAAGCCAGTGGGTTACCAAAGAATGAGAGTTCAAAGAAAGGAAATGTGTCAAACCACGACATTGAGGAACTTGAGCAGAAACTGAAAGAAGCTACCAGAGAGCTCGCGATGTACGAAAACGTAAAATTAGAGAGCGTGTCCAATAAAGGAGGTATGGAAATCAACTCTTGTTTCAATGTGTTACTTTTCCCCTTTTACGTATTTTAAACTATTAAACGTGCAAGAACCCTGGCATTTTCCGGGTTTGCCAAAGAACAACAATTCTAAATTGACGGACGTAAACAGTCACACTGATAGAAAATACTAGTTATTAATTGGAGAGGACTGACAATGATTGAAAACTTGTTGGAGTATGCTCTGGTTACAAAGCAGCTGAAAAGTGTTTATCTATTTGGTGGTTCCTGACCTTTTCCTTATATGAACCCCTGTTACAGTCACCAACTGGTTCTCCCACGTCTTTGCCAACCATTAACAAGTTCTTACAGTCTGTTCATAAAGAGATAAATATTCTTATGCATCCTATATACTGTCAACAAAACAAACGTGTTGCTAGAATTATCATTTCCCTAACTTACAACAGAATAATGCTTTGCATATCGCCACACTACTCTTAAGTTTAAAATCAATAAAATTGTTCGACCGCAGTCGAGGACGACCTGAAGGCTCCCTTTTCGTATGGCTTCTGCCCGAAGGCAGGGGTAGTCGCCACTCCTCTTCCTTTTGTTTCCACAATTTGAACCCAGTATGAACTGATACCCATTTGCCGACCCCGTAAGGATGACTCGTTGGGTTGGCGGCCAGCGTAATTGCTCAGTTTACAAATTGATGAAACAGGCAAAATTTTAAACCGTGAGATTTGAACCTAGAACCTTCTGCACTTGTAGCTGCAGACGGAGCCACTGAGCCATCGCGCAGGTGGCTTTCAAAATGGCCGAAATAATACTATCCCACCCATTGATAAGATGAATCCCGAGATGTTCATAGTATCCTGGCAGCTCTTAGGAACAGATCTTGCACACCTTGTTACCTTGTTACATCACTAGCATTTATCCCGCAACTCAAAACTAATATCAGCTACCAGCTACAATTGGATGAGCAGTAACGTTACAGTCGCACTAGTATATCAAGGTGAGATAAGCTGAAGAATGTCAAGGTTACTATCTTGCTTAGATTTATGACTTTGGGTTTGGGCACATGATATGGCGATGTCTGCACTATAACGTGTTCGCTCAAACTTTTCAGCCACCTAATGTCATCGATATGCCAGTCACCTTTTCCACTAACATGCTTTGGCATTCATTGAATAGTGTCGTGTAATAAGCGCCCCATCTAGTAAGCATCATATTGACAGAAACAGTGCTTAGTAGAGTAGTCGAAACGGACAGTGGTGATGATTTAAGATAATGGAAATATTAACTTTTAGGAGAATAGATGATTGCGGTAAATTAAAAAATGCTTGATTTTAGTCTTGGCACGGTTATATAAACGTAGTGTAAGAAAATGTGTGTTATAAATCCAGTTATGAGTAGAAGTAATACGACACAAAGCCGTTGTATGGACTGCTGCTTTATTTGGATCGTGAAAACAGTTAAACAGACACCTAAGCTTCTTGACTACAAACAGATTGACTAATTTTAACTGGCATAGGTGACTTTTGTCGCCGCAATGGTTTTAGTGATTGCACAGACTTTAACTTTTCAGTTAAGTATGTATGAATGTATGTATGTATGTATGTATGTATGTATGTATGTATGTATGTATGTATGTATGTATGTATGTATGTATGTATGTA
>JAAAKL020011443.1:0-13646 GCA_010016065.2 Carybdea cf. marsupialis auct. non (Linnaeus, 1758) | reverse complement strand
TGAATATATTCTATGAAGACTGGGTTTGAATATATTCTATGAAGACTGGGTTTGAATATATTCTATGAAGACTGGGTCGGAATATACTCTATGAAGACTGGGTTTGAATTTTACTACTACCATAGCTACAAGACATACCCACCTTTTCAATTATATTTTTGCCGTAGTAGTACCGCATGGCACGGCCTAATTTCTCATATGTCATGTCGCCCTTGTCTTTGATCGATCCCCAAAGCGAGGCAACACCAGCAGGGTCCTTTATACGGAATTCCATATCTTCTGCTGCGTCCCATTCGATGAAGATGCGATGCTCATCAAGATGCAGCAAATGAAGAATGAATCGCCAGAGTGGAATCCGTTGGCGATGTTCTATGAAACGAAATCAAAGACAGGTTTAACTTAGGACTAAACTAAATTGATGTTCACGTTTCAAAACACTGCATCGCTGTTTGCTGAATACATATTTCTCCCAAATAATAGGATGGTTTTAGAGGTTAATGGGTGTGTCAATATAACTATTTTGCATACACAATGTTTCAGATCAAACTTAGCAGAAGCGTGGGGCCATGTCTCCGCCACCACCCCCACCCCCCTGTTTCGCCGGCCCTGAGTAAGCATAGGTAGTTGAAAGGGATGGTCTGATTTCCACGTCTGATTTGATTTGTATTTGCAGCTTGACAATCACATTTTAAAATGAAAACTATAGAAAAATGGAATAGTGAGATCAAACACTATGAAGGCAATTACTTACGTCTTTTCTTCGGTAGGAGCGGCTCCTTCTTGAAATTCACGTATGCATCGTAACTATCGGGAAGGGAAAAGAACGATTACTATCGGGAAGGAAAAAGAGCGATAACTATAGGGATGGAAAAGATCGATCACTATAGGGATGGAAAAACAACGATAACTATAGGGATGGAAAAACAACGATAACTATAGGGATGGAAAAGAACGATAACTATAGGGATGGAAAAGAACGATAACTATAGGGATGGAAAAACAACGATTACTATAGGGATGGAAAAGAACGATAACTATAGGGAAGGGAAAAGGACGATAACTATAGGGATGGAAAAGCCCCTCTTGTAACGGTTACATCTGATTGGTAGTTCTGTTGGGTCTTCATATGATGCTATTTTAACTATTTTTCTAGTCACTTTTCCCCATTTTGTTTTATCTTTTAAAACTCCATTGTCCAAAATCCTGGATCGTTCGTACAGTCCATCGATTTTCTCGAAGACGAAGAAGAAATGTTCAAGTTCGAAGAGCTGAACCAGGATAAAATTTTTAATGTACCCGTGTTTGTAAATTAAAAGTGTATAACCTATAAAGATATGTTTAAAGTCTCAAAAATACCGAAACGTTACTTGATTATCCATGCTACTTCAGATACTGCTCCAAAAGTGGGTGGGCTGGATTCTAGTCGATCCATCGTCAAGTTTACATAGCCAAGACTGGTCACTTTTTCACAATCACGTAGTTCAATGTTGATTTCCGAGGGTGGAGAATTGGGACCTAATGTAGCAATTACTGACAAGCATAGCTCGTCTGACACAGCAACACACTATGATTGCGTGAGTCATGGGTTTAAGTCGCTTTAGTGAGATACTTTGAGAAAACATGCAGAAATCTATCAATGTTGATTTGCAACAACTTTGAATTCATCTTTCCCTTGAAGAAAATTTATTTGTTTTCATGACTTACGAGATCCTGTTCACCTCTCGCCTAAACCCATACAGTCCTTGGCTGCAAGCGCTGTCTTGGCTTGCCCAGAATTGACTCCTTGTGTCGTAAATGACGTCACATCCGGAACCCCCCTGGGACCTTCATAGATGGCTCGTGTCTACTGACTAAGGGCTCATTAACAGAACATCATAAATTGCCATCTTGTTTTGATAACAATAAATATAGTTCTGTCAAATAGAGAATATATCCGGTCTTCTGTGACAAAATAATACATTCCTAAGGTAGTTAAACGAAAGTTGTTTCGAAACAAAAACAACTGTTTGATAAAAGAGTCAAAGAAGTTTTGTTATTTGATATTGGAAGTCCTTTGATATGACCTTCCTTTCTTCACTTCGATTGCTGTTTTTAAGCTTGACTCTTTTCAGTTAAGGTTTCAAGTCAATAAGTTTCATGATGACTACACCTTAGCTCCGAAGGCAAATACATCGTAGGCCTCAAAACTACAACATTCAAAGTAGTGATCATGCTACTACAGCTAAGGAAAGCGTTCCTGGTCTTTGTAAGAGTTGAAAAACTTCGATAGCGGTCTGAAAGAGGTTCTCCTCCTTTTTCTGGAATCCTGCTGCCAGAAATGCCAGAACCAGAAATTTTCAACACCTCATGCATAAAAATCAATCATCGTTCATCCACATCGTTCTATATTTTTATGTTATCCAAATAGAAGCACAACAAATTGTACTTAAACGACACGAGTAGTTAATTGTGGAACGCGTGCAGTCATTTCAACGCCCCCTGTTACGTGCACTGTAGGCAAGCTTTAAAAATGTAAGATGTAAAATGGTTTAGGGATAGCTATTCAGCGCAAATCTACGGAACAATCTAAATAGTAATTCTGATTACGGCGAAGATTGTTAGCTTATCAAGAACTGAGTCGATCAGTCCTAATTGCCCCACTATATTGGCCTAGCAACAAGATAACTGACGAATTTGGAGCATGCGCTGAGAAGAAACGGTGGAACACTAAACTTTGGACTTTAACGGAATTATCCACGGCTTAAAAGCATTGGAAGACAGTGGGGTGACATATGAAGGGAGGAGACTAGCCATCGAGACAATGCGCGACAACGACGATGATGATCATGGTCATTATGAAGCTAGTAATAATAACACCAGTGAAATTTCGCGATTCATTTGATTTCAAGATCGCTCCACCGAGAGTGTGAATAGCGCAAAAAACTGTCAGAAACAGTATAATGCAATAAGTATTAATCGATCGAGCTAATGATGAAAAAAGAAAAGCAGTTAAGATCTGTTGCAGTCATGAAGGTCCCAAATGTTACAACCCTTTCCATTCTCCTTCTTTCATTGCCTGGATATATGTTTTACTTCTAGAACTCTTTCCTTTAAATGGACGTCGCTTGTGGTTTCCCTATTGGGAAATTCACCTGTAGGTAGCTTATGTCATCTAAGATCAGCTTTCTAATCGGCATTTTAAATTCATATTGTGGAACACTTCAACCGTTATTACTGAATTTTATGACAAATGACAACTATGAAGACTTGGTGACGAGGGATGACACGCTATTCATATACTTTCCCCTGCCCCACTCCAAATGTGTTCTCTCCAAGATACTCTCCTGTCCTCAATACTTTTTCTACACCTACTCTGCGATTTAGAAGCCATGGCATTAAGTCTTGGGGTATACATTGTCATCCACAATTTTGTGGGCTGACACCCGTAAGAAACTCAATTTCTCTCATTCTATAGCTCCCCTCAGAATCTACTAAAGATCTTACATCAGAAACATGTTTGTAATCAAATATGTCATTCTGGCAAAAGGTTGATATGTCGGCGAGAGTTTCGAGTGCTTTCTTTACATCCGCTCACTTAGTCATCATGTGGTACCCCTCAGTTCGCACGTAGGCTATTGTAAGGTGTCACCATACTTCCTCGCAACTTAACTGGACCGTAAAAGCTTCAGGGGTACTATAAAAGAGACAATACTTTCCTTTGTTGAGGCCGTTAAAATTAAACATTACTTTGGTCCCCGGTTGAATGGATGTATTTGTCCATTTTCTATACAATTTTGACATGAATTGCAACTCAAAGGTTTGGAGCAAAAGGCACAGCTATCATGCAAGGCTCAAACTTTTAATATCAGCACTAGCATGTGTACAAGCTAATGCTAAACGATGCTGCATCTCGAATACAGTAAGAGACACCGATCTGATGTAGGTAAAATTTATCATTTTAATGAGAAGGTGTTTGAAATCGTATGAGAAGACGAATGGACTTGTTTTGTATATTTAATAGGAGGATAATATCATCCAGAACTGCATAGTCACAAAAACCCCGCCAAATTTGTAGAGGTTGGCGTTCTGCAGTTGGCGTTCTGCAGTTGGCGTTCTGCAGTTGACTACAACTGCCTCAGTTTTTGGTGATTTGACAACTATTACCAACAACAAAATATAAGTGATGTTGACCATAGATAAAAAAAATTACACCATAAAACAACAAAATTGGCCCGTATGTTAGTGGGCTCTGGCAATCAAAAAAAGGTCACACTGCCTAAAGTCACGTTTGATACAAATCTACATGCAAACTTTAAATGTAACTAAGTACAACTTTCGGATCGATGATTTTTATCTCTCCTCATGCATGTTAAATTCTTAACACTCTGTTACCAGTTATGTCTTCGGATATCTTTCAAACTCAATTCCCGCCAAAAGTACAGCAATTATCCTTACAAAGCAACGTCCCGACTGATTTTCAAAAAAGTGTGTTTTGATCCATATTTGCAAACCCTAGTGAAATTTTTCATACTTTGTTATACGACAATCTGAGGTCGAGCTCTCTATTAATTATATTTCTGCATGTAAGATTAGCATTCTTCATACCAAGTTTATGATTCACTTCACTACAGTCACTGTCAACCACAACTCCTTTTCAATTGAATGATTGTTCGTGGAGGGATGACAGCGGGTTTCACCGTCGAGGGAGCATACAGAAACTTCTTTTGGATGTACAATAAAGTGGGAGATAAATGTCAACTCTTCTGAAATCTATCTGATCGATGGATTGGAAGAATGGCTCTTGATGCTCAGCAGGAAGGACAGAAAATCCCTATCAGGGGTATTTGTTATAGAAGGAGGGGAGGAGGTGGCACGGGGTGTTAAAATGCAGCCTGTGACGGTATCCCCAAGCGTTCCGATCTCTCAGTAATACAATCTTAGTTTCCCACTCCTTCACAGCAGGAGATCATTGTATTTCTATTGTAAAAGAAATGTTCTTCGGAACAGAGAGATAAGGTGAACAACTTATATTAACGTATAGTCCTAATGAGATTTTAAGTGTCCCAGAAGATCTGCTCTTCAAGGAAATGAACTATTCTCCGCCTGTTTTGTGGCGGGACGACAATTGCTTACGATGCCAATGCAAATGTTAATAATTAAAGTGAAAGTGCCCTGGAGATTGTAATATTAGTTGTCGACATGAAGTTCCTGGTCTGTGACTATATGATTGATTTTCTCAGCAAGATAACAGATGTTAAGATCGTTACGAGCTATAAAATCAAAGAATTTTAAAATCCACTCATATTCAAATCAATGACCTGTCTCTAGATTTTCCATCATTTTTAGCTGATATCAGAAAGCTTATTTGATTTTGCATAATCAACAGGGAGGTGTGTCTGCCTACCAATTATGAGTCTGATCGCTTGAACAGCTTAATATCTTGGTTAAGAAAAATCTCTAAACTCTAGGAGACATCTGAAAATCAGCGCTAAGGAGCCAAAGACAAGCTTTTGGAGCTGAGCATTCGTTTTGCACGTATATTGATGAGCTGAACGAGGTGTAAATATGTCAACATTGATAATGATGGCTCTCTGATGTACTTTAATGGACTAACAATATGTCGTTCGAATTTACTCCTAAGTTGGCTTATTGACTGTTTGAAACGGAAGGTACAATTGCGTAAATTTAGGAACTAGCTTCAAAGTGCAACACCTTAAAAACAAGAAACCATGAACCCACGTGTACTCTATGAGAAATTATGCTGCAGTTTGAAAGTTTATATTAATGTCTTACCTCTTCCCAAGCATATCCTCCAGAATTTTCTTCTTTAAGTTATGTTGTGGCTTCATAGTTGCTTAAATTGTGACAGTCGATCTCAGAAATGATAGTGGTGATACCAGGGATTTGCACACTGACAATGTTTGAGCGTCTACTACAGCTCGAGGTCTCCTACAAGTGAGTCTGAAAGATATCAAAAGCATGACTAATTGTTCATTTGATTGTTAAAAGTTCATTGATCACACGCCTACTTCGAATTGTTTAAAGTACAATTCATACACGCAAGTCAAGTTCTAAGACGTTCAAAACAGGGCTAACCTTTGCGCAGCAAAGTTTCGATCTGAAATGACTAAATATGACGGAAGATTCAAATAAAGACAGCTACTTTATATCTTAGCTCTCTGTTCACTCATTGCTTTTAAATTCTTGAGACCTTTGTTGTTAAAAAGTATACGTTTTTATTATCCTTTACACGTATGAAAGGCTGTGGTAAAAGGTTTCTTGTAACTCAAGTGTTAATCGTGACAACATTGTGACTAATCATATGTAATAACACAATAACAAAAAGGGTAGAGTAACTGTAAGGTAAAAGCGGTTTGTGCTGTTTGGCTCTAAGTTACACTTCACTACGCTGTCTAACAATATCCACTAGCACGCTGATGTTATCACTGTTAGTTTGATAGTCAGTTTATATCCACTAGCATGGAGATGTAATGATGCTAATATAAGGATCAGGGTCACCAATTTATAGGAGGATGTGTTTGTCTCCTACAATCATGACTTTGCGGCAGCAATGGCAGCGCAAACTGTTAATTTCATGTAGTGGGCTAAGTCACAAGACAAAAATCACTACCAACCGTATTTGTTGAAGTCGCGTAGCAAGCGTGTGTATAATCAGTGTTTACAAGGATCAAAATATCTATTTACAGAAGAAAATGAACTGTGATCGAATGCAGAGGAAAAGTGTGACGTTACGATTTTTGAAAATGTTTGAATTATAGGGAAGAACCTCAAGTTTCAGGTTGCCCTATTAGTAAGAACGTCAATGGCCAAAATTGAGAGTGATGTCGTTTCTCCACACCGAGATACCAGCTTTCAAAGTTTTAAATCTCTTTAACAAAACCTTATTAATTGATGCTGGATCCTAACTTGAGGATCCAAGGACTTTTAACAGAGTTTTGACCAGAGGCTTTTGAGATTCAAACACCTCTACTTTAAACAGTATATACACTACAGGTGTGCTATTTTGGGAAACAGACTATTCCAGGGTTGCCTTCATATATCTGAAATCAAATCTTACTATTTCCAAAATTTTTTATTTGTGACGTCATCACTTTCCCTTTGCATTAATGACCTAAAAGAAAATTTCCATTTCTTGTAATGACGTCAAGGTTGCCGCCCATTGACAACCCTGTGTAATGATGCTAATATAAGGGGTGGCTGAATCACTACAGATAGAAGCTGCAACGGTCAGGAGGAGGGGTGTAAAGGAGTCAGAAATGTAGACATATCCACAATTTAATGGTTCCACATTTAACCCAAAATGAAATGGGCGAGTAGATTAGGAACGAATTCTTCCCATTCCCTAACCAGCTCCATCCCAACAACTGTTGTCTCCCCTGGTAACAGGAAAGTTGACATCTGGAACTATGATCACATATTGACATGTACCTATTTACCGTAGATATATAGCTTTGAAAATGTACTAGATAAATTAGGAATTATGTCTCCACCGGCTGGAATTGCTTGACTCACCCATTTGCGGTGAGTGCCTTGGATCCAAAACCTGCATTTAGCTCGGGCGAGAAATGCCTTACAGTTTATGTTAATGTTTTGATTGATAGAGAATAATCTTGTATTTAGGGTTCAGTTGTAACCATTGCAAGCAGTGCATTATCCAAAATATGAAACATCCTAGGATAACTAACTTGATCTGGTCTATCATTTCTTCATGTTGAAAGTTTGGATTCTATTCCTTTGCCGCCCCCAAAATCAGCGCCATGCAGCACTCGTCAGGACTGAATTCTCTATTTCCATCCCTTTCACAAAGTGAGCATTACTTTAGTGCTAGGGATAAGGTAAGGATAGATAGAGGCTTAAGTATGGAAGGGGGAGGGGAGAGAGGGAGCGAGGGGGAATAGGGCAAGTGTGGGGTTAGCGTTAGACAGGAGTAAGAGCGGTGTAATGGTTTTTTTATGATAAATCCGTGAAAATTTTTTGAATTTTTGCATTTAAACCACAGGGAAGATGGTGTATACTCACAAATTTAAGACTGAGACTACATTCACCAAGCCGAATTGTTCTAGTTTAATTTATGGTCAAGTTCAAACTTTCATTGAAAATTAGATCACATCAAGGACGTGGGAAGGGAAGCAATCACCCCCAGAGGTTATTTAGGACAAGAAGCTCCCATGGCCTATAAATCTTTACAGAGTTATAAATGTCAAGAACAATAACGTTATCCTCCTGAAGGAGATGTTTCAACACTAAAGTTGAATGAATTGAGAACGACTTCCATCATGATAATTGGAACAAGTGACAACAACTGCAATCTCATGATGCAAAATACCCAGAACAGAAATGCTGGCCACTGTAAGTCAAGAAAGAAGTTAGTAATGTATTTATAGCTGTATCAGATTATGTGGCCATTAGCCTTATTCGTACGTACCATTGGTGTATTAAAGTTACAGTTAAGAAAGCTTCAGTTGTTACGCTTTCTAGAGCATCCTCTCAGTACATGGTACATTTTGCAGTCTCGCTGTCCCCTCGACAACAAATATACATAGCCTCGGTTCATACACTAGTTACATAAATTCTGTTTACGAGATCTGCAAATTATAAACAACAAAATTCTGACCGTCCAATACCATCTTAATTTGTATTTGCTTATCTATATCTAGCTTTTCATAGCAACGGAATCCTGTAGTAGGACAGTTGCTGGCAAAACGATGTTGCCTGGCAGGTTTCCACCGTCAACAGTAGGCCATGTGCCGCGAGAAATATCACGGTACATTTGGTATACTTTGCGTCACGGGCGATAGTAACAACGGAGGTAAAAGATAATGAACAAAGAAGTTGCCATTAATTCAAGGAGGAATAGAAAAAATAATCTGTGTCGAAATGAATAGCAAGACATCTTTACTGCAGCCGAGAAGCTCTCCAGTAAGAGGTTTGTAACGACACAAAACTGCCTTCTATTAGTGACTATAGATTGAGAGTTTCCTGTATTCGCCGTCTCTGACATTTTCCCACCACCCCAGTTTATTTGTTCACTGCTGCATAATATTTCAGTAGAAGTTAGGAGATCGAATGAAATGTTTAAAACTTAGATCATTTGCTAAGTCAATCATTTACACGATTGATGTATCCAACAATGCTTAGCATGTTTGGTTTTCAATGCTTGCAATGGTACCTGTACCACAAATTTTTTTTAGGAATTCATTACTATAATACTCTTGGTTTTACTGCCCTGGATTTTGATGTTAACAATTTGCCTTTTAATTTGTGGACACATTCTTATGCAGTCACAGCATCGATGTTCAAAAGGGACACATAAACGTTTAAGATATGGACTCTATTCCAAAGTAACTGGTGGTACGATAGTCTGGTGCCTTGTAAATGGACTGAGTTCAAATTCTTGTAAAAGTATCTTGAACTCTTCCGGGGCTCTCCCTTTTGAGAGAGTTTCACACATGACAGAAGGGGTGCCTATCCCTCACACTTATTAACTTTTAACTAGATAACTGACTAAATTACATGAAAAGTTCCTCACTTAGTTCATTGCAACTCACTTACTCTCTCATTCAATCACTTACTCATTTATTTCTTTACTCATTTGCTCATACACCAACTCATTCATTCACTCAATCAATCAATAAATTAATCTATCAATCAAGCATACAAATATTAATTGACTGACTGAAAAGTTAACCAATTAACTAACCTGCTAACAAACTAAGTAACTAACAAACGAACTAACTAACAATCTAAAAAACTGATAAACTAATCAAGGCACTATGAAAGTACAAAAAAACAACTCAAACTGTCTAATTATCTCTCTGCAAGGTTAGTAGATAATTGGAGCTGAGAAACTTTGTCAAAATGTATTATCATAAAACCAGAAAAATAGCATACAACGGTTATATTCACAAGAGCTTACTTCGAGTGCAATTCGATCCTTGAGGACTGCATGGAAAGACATTTTATGTTCAGACACGCGATCTTTGAAAAGTATATCTATGAATAACTACATAATTGTTTGTTTTGGTTTCGTTTCTAACAGCATTACGTAAGTATGATGTCCAAGTCATGCAGAGAAACACAAAAATGATGAAATATAGTAGGCCGCTTTGACGTTGCTTCTGCATGACGTCCTTTTCTATACATAAGCACATTCAATAGTATCACATAAACTACCTGCCCTTAAAAACTATATTTACTGTATGTTCTTTGAAAGACATGGCAATAACTTATTACAAAAGTCGCATCTGTCACCAGAGGGGGACGGGACGGGGGCACTCTGCATCGTGTGCAAGTCGATATTCAGTATAAAATGATGACCCATTAAAGTGGGTATGCAGTTACTTTGCTTTAGAAAGGTCTAAGTCGAAACTACCGAATTCAAATTTAACTGATTTTACATCCTGGCTGAAAGCACTGTATTCCAGTAAGTTGAAATGTTCTCCTATACACCTCAACTTTGGGTATACGCGTTGTTGGTATTATGGGGTGCTGCAGACAGTCTCTCCCACGATAGACAGCCATCATGAGATTATGAAATGAAAAAAGCAACAGTGTTTCCCTGAGATCTTTTGCAGCTTTAAACGATCTTTACCGACAATTAGTTTTTAAAGAGATACTTTGTCGGCGCAAGTTTGGGGGTAGTGTGCCCACTATGATAAGAGCGAACTTCGTTTTCGCGACAAAGTATTTTTGGTCATATAATAATCTAAGTACGGTTTGGGGCGTAAAACGATCCCTCTAAACTTGGATGACGCTGCCCATGCGTCCAGTAGCGTATCCAGCAATTTTTCTATAGGGCGTAGACCAAGAGAAAAAGTCCTTCACAAAGGTATCAGGGATAATCCCGCAGAAAAACAATTATAAAATTCTCCCATCCTTAAGGTATACAAAATTGGCCAATTTAATATCATAGATCTAGTGGATGTATGTCAGGGTAACGGTCTACCCCTAAATACGCAACAGTTTTATTCAAAGGTTGCCACCCCCAATCGGCCACCACAATTCGGATTTTTCCTTTGTAATTCAAAGACCAATCTGACGTCATACTGTCAGCCTCTATTGAATCAGCCTCGGTTAGTAGCTCTGGGTGAAAGAAAGCACTGGTAAACAATAGCAGAGCAAATACTCTCATTTTTCGCGAGACTCGTCTTTGTACAGCTTTGCTGACGAAATTTACACAAGTGCTTTGTGAGGTTCTTGTATTCGCAAGTGCAAGTCCCAAGAAGTATGAAAATCAAACAAAAATTGCCCAACAACAACTATGAAGAAATTGTGTGACGTCATGGTCGATAACTTGATACCGAACGGAACTCAAACGCCCACAAATTGTAGGTTAGAAGCACATACAGACGGTGGAGATGGGCTTTAACCTTTTTAGTTGTTATGAAATTAACTTGAGAGTGAATCCAATACAAGAGGACTACTGATAAGCTAGAGTTTGATTAAGGGTAGCCAACAATTTGAATTTGAAGACAAGGATTGAAGTTAATATAACTTACCTTAAATCGTCAAGTGGAAGTCAGTCTCCGCCTTCAGAATCAAAACGTTCTACCTAATGAATGATTGCTTTCCGTTCATAATTTTTGCTTCAAATTTAAAAGTTCTAAACGACAAGGTATTGACTAACTATAATTTCTCTCGTATTGATAGGCCTACTGGAGGGAGACATTTCCCCTGTTTAATATCCGACAATTTTGCACTTTTGGTTTTGCTTTCTGTTGTGATTGAAGCAAAGACTATGTTTTAAAACTACCACAGCCTATTTTAGAAGTTCTAATAGTTTTAAGAGTAACAGTCATTGCTTTGTATCATTGAGTTGAGTGACACTGATAGACAGTAAGTATAATATAACCACATTATAATTTTATCTCACATTCTATAACAGAAAATAAGGGAATGGAAAGCATTGTATATATATGCGGTTACTGACACTGCAACCTCCTTGTGAGTATGTTTACTTTATCAGAGTTGAGGACAGGTTTTAGTCATTAAAAGATATTTCTATGCCATTAGCAGTGTGAATAATGCAAAGAGTGGCATGCGATCGTAGCACAGACTTTTGCAGATAGCCATAGGGGCGAGTTTGCTTGAAATACTACTAATTGGCCTTGCCTTTCCCCTCATACAGCTATGTGCGTTCATCGCTGTATAGTTAATTGCAGTTTCATCTCACCATACTCGTATAAATGTCCTATGTAATATAAAACCCTGTTTAAACTATCAAAAACGATATTTAGTAACCACTCAATGCTAAAATTACAATGTTAATATCAAAGCCAAAAAATTTCAAAGTAGGTCGATGGATGCTGGTCATCTTGGCCCCCTATGGCAAGAGACAAATGTAAGTGGACGGTACATCAGTAGAAAAAGGAAAGTTTACCTGGCCTTAATAACTGCGAAATAGGATTCTATTTGACTAAAAGCTCACTGTCAAACAGAAGGCATCATTTTCTCTACTTTCCTTAATTTTCTACTTATTTCATCTGTAGCAAATCAAGAGCTTTAATTGCTTCTTACCTTCGGTATAACGTGTTTCAAAACACGAAATGCATCCGATATTTGATATCCGAGTGAGTTTACGCTTGTTCAATCACACTTTAATAATAAAACTCCGGAACATCACTGGTATTTATAAGATTTGAATCTATACTCGTTCATTTCACAATAAATAACGAGATAAAGCGACATGAATTTAGATTATTTGAGAGCAATCATAGGCTTAAATGCTCTTTGCTGTAATTATACTTGGAAAGAATCGAGAGAGGAACTTTAGGGCAAGCATTAGTGAATAAGTATCAATGACTCACGACGCTCGTGTTTCATTATGAAAGAACTTGGCAAACAATTTGATTCGATTTATCAATAAGACTGTGTAAGGAATGTCTTAATGTGTAAACAAATGCAGCAACGAAAAGACATCGAGTTTGTAATTGTGATGTGTCCCAAGCCAACACTTAATAGCTCTGCATTGTTTACAAGACACAAGTGCAAAGTGCAAAGTACTCTGTTATGCACAAGATATGCTTGCTTTGTAATGTAGGGCTGCTTTTGTACAGTACAGTATAAAACTGTCGTGTGGGAAGCTATAAATACAGGAAGGGAAGTATTGGACTCGCTCTAATCGCAATTCACAAGATATTATATTTACTGCCGATCGAAACTGCCACGTTTTCACTAATTGCGTACTTAGTATCCACGTTTTAGGGAATGCAATTGATGCCACATTTCAAAGTTACGTATATCACCATGGCTGTTGATATTCCTAATGCTTATACCGTAATGAAAACACAGGTATTATATGACATGCCCTGGTAATAGTTACTGATAGTGATGATACCCTGCCAGACCCTCGTAATGGTAAATAATTTAGTAATCTCATCCAGACTACCTTCTTTCCTTGGGTAGCTTCCCGTAACTTGGGTAAGGGGGATGCAAATACCTCTTCGATTATTTGCTACTTAATTATGAGAAATTGTAGGGCTGTTAAACTATGAACTGTGGAAAAACATTATTGATTTTGCTGTTAGAGGAGATAATATCACAGTACAGCTGCAATCATGGACAAATAGCAGTTAAACTTTTACTAAATTTCGGTGAAAATGGAGCAAATCACGCAAGACACTTGCCACATGAAAGGGGTGTCCAGA
>JAAAKL020011442.1:0-13647 GCA_010016065.2 Carybdea cf. marsupialis auct. non (Linnaeus, 1758) | reverse complement strand
GTTTCATCTATTTATTATCCAGTATACGAACCTAATTAATTTCAAGTATATATATATCTCTCTCTCTCTCTCTCTATATATATATATATATATATATGTATATATCAAAGTATCACCACAATCCCAAGGGGGGTCGCACTTAGACTTAGACGTATATGTGATACAGATCAAAAGTTTCTACAGCGAGCACAACAGTATACCAATTACTTCATCGCTAGAGAATACAAACCATCGGAGGTTGTTATATAATTTAAAGATGTCATACAGATCACTAGATCTCGAGCACGCTAAAAGCGTCAAAGTAAAACAATTTGGTCTTTAATTGTTACGTATAATCCTCAACTTCCAAATCTTAACAGATTTATAGAATCTAAGTTACATTTGGTACATAACAATGAAGAACTAAGAAGTGCATTTCCAGATGGGAGCTTCATAGTTAATTATAAGCGGAATAAAAATCTCAAAGAATTATTGTCCCCTTCTTTATATCCGTCAGTAGAAAATGAGAATAGATCGAATGTAACCAGTTGTAACAAGAGTGACACATTTTTGATAGCAGATAATACGTACAGATGTACAGCAACAAATATAAATTATAAAGTTAGGGGGGAAGTGAACTGTAATAGCAAAAATGTAATATACTTAATCCACTGCACAAACTGTTCAAAACAACACTTAGGGCCAGCAAACAATTTTAAGAACAGGTTTCATGTACCCAAAAGTGACATAAAGACGAACAAAGACCGTTGTGGAGTTGCATTTTTGCAAGGAATGCAAGAAGCCTAGTGACCCCACCAACAATTTAAAAGTACAAATTATTGAAATAATTTTGAGCGAAACAGATATAGACAGTAAGCTATGGCGGTAAGAAAATTATTGGCAAGCACAATTATTTACTATAAGCCATGGCATGAATAGTAGCGCAAAATTGCTATGCTAGAAATAAGAAAAGGTATCGTAAATAACTCGAGGAATGTAAACAAGATAGCACATATCTAATAAGTCTATAAATTGTGTGGTTTCTGGTTTTGCATATAGAACCTGATAAATACGTCGAAAGCTAGTTGAACTAACATCTGGTTGTATTTCTGTTTATTGCGACTAGGCTCTTTTCATTTCTTCATTTATAGACTATATATATTATATGTACATAGGGTTTACCATGTGAAAACAGAGAAATCTACTTTTGCTAACAGTATAAAAACTTGTATAACACTTACTAACGACTTATATGTCAAATATCAAACTGAAGAAAGAAATTTGCGATTTCTTCTAAACTGAGATACCATATGTTCAACGATCATATGAATGGAATACAGTATTGCATCAATTGGTTAAAGAGGCATTTTTCTTAATGCAGGTCAGTCGAACCCAGGCATACTTCTTCGTATTGATGTGAAGAGACCATGTATTTTCCAATGTCACTGCAGTTACAGTACAGTAGTGTGAGTATATGTCGCAGTAGTGTGATGCTTGGAATGGAGTCTTCTAATTTTTCATCTCAGCATTTTTATGCTTAGTATTAGTTTATTGCTATAGATATGTAATCTATTCCTTATTTTGTCTGGACAGGTGGTAAAAAAAGAGCGGTTGGTTTCGAATTCGACCACAGTTTGGACGGAAGCCGTACTAACGATCCAGATGACGATCCTAGCGTTGGTCATACTGGAATGACATTTAAATGGTATTGCAGACGACGTGAAGAGCAGTTTCCAAGTGACTACAAGGCCACAAATGATAAGGCAGGGTGCTTTGAAAATGGCACTTACATCCTAAATGGGGTTTACCCTGGATTTAAATTCCTTGTAGCCAACCACCATAAAGCTGAGGTAAGCTTTTTCAACGTGAGATGAATTCTAGACCCATTTGGCAAACGTAGACGCGGAGCCAAACTGGGCATGGCCCCCCGGTGTATATATCTCTCCCTCGCATGCCCAATTTTCTTCTTCTTCTATTTTCAATTCAAAGTCTACATTTAGGAATCGTCGTATTTTTATTTCCTTATTGAAACAATACAGATGGTAAAGAAATGTTTCTCCAATAAAGAATGAATTTTGTGTCTTTCATCATTATCGATATTATTTGGAACAAGGATTATCCAATATTGATTTTTACATTAGTTGTCCCCCCCCCCACCGCGAAGTATTTCCCTACCCCTCGCACTGAACGTCTTTTGGCTATAGCCGTATTTTGGCATTTCATTGGCTGATCAGTTATCGCATAGCTTTTTGTATCGATCGACTATATTGTTATCTACTTGTTACAAAACGCGTGTATCACATCTGTTCGTTGTTTTTACGCATCGGACTTGTAAGAGTACAAGAAATGCTCCTTTAGTCTCAAGACATGTATCTTGACATGTCAATTGAAAACTCCGTCTTTGTTGTTATCTCTTCGAGCACTTGATTAAAGCCATGAATATTTAGAAAGTAAAGTTGCCTTAAGGGATCAGGAAAGAAAGACCTATAAAGGAACATACGCCGCGAGAGAGAGCTGAAAAAGAATTGGGGAAAACATGTACTAGGGCTTGTAACAGGATGAAAAAAAGTATACAATTGTAGGAAACGTTTAAATGAACATATGGGAGAGGAATTGGTAGATTGAAATATAAAGAACTTATTACTAATGGGTAACTGTTTTGCAGGAGGTTAGAGTAGCAGCGCATCGTTATTCAAGGGTTCACGTTTCATACAATTGTAGGAAACGTTTAAATGAACATATGGGAGAGGAATTGGTAGCTTAAAATATAAAGAACTTATTACTAATGGGTAACTGTTTTGCAGGAGGTTAGAGTAGCAGCATCGTTATTCAAGGGTTAAGAGGTCAGGAGGTCCGAGTTCTAGTCCTATTGTGTTACGTTGCTTTCCTTTGCTTCATTGTATTAATGTGTCAAGTTGGGAAGCAGATGCTAATAATGCTAAAAATAGCAAAAGAACCGTGTTTGCAGCTTATATGTGTGTACACTTCACTAATAGTTGATTGCAAGCATCATTAGCGTCAGGCCTGAGCTGCAAGGCAAATGTCAATAGCGCAGCGTAACTAGATTGACCTGTTTATAAAAACCCCGTAAAATTGCAGTGTAATTTCATTCAAAGTTTCTTTATTTTGGCTACAGATATACACAGGAAGGCTGAAGCAGTTTCAGGTTTACACTATACGTCTTGTTGTCACTAAGGGAACCAAGACCAACCATTATGATCAATCGATTAAAGTTTTGCCTGGTAGCCCACCAACAATGGATATTTCGTAAGTTAAATTGTTATAGCAACCAAACTACTACCACTGATAGGATTTTTACTTAGGAAGAGCATTTTAAGGGATAATTTATTCTCAGGGTGTAGTTTTAATTTGTTGCTCCATGGGATGGAGGGGCTGCCATAGGTAGACCCTTCTTATCGTCTTACCCTAAACTTCACCTTGATTTGTAGAGGATCTCAATGTCAGCGTCGTCTGCTTCAGCAGTAAGTGCGTATAAGACAATGGTCTTTGTGTTTAAGGGGCTCGCCTTCAGTTTGACTCTTAGGATTCGCTCTGATTTGGGCCAAAACAATGAGTCTGGTTTTGAGAATTGTGAATTGAGAATCAGTCCTACTCCGTACATGTGTTTCCCATACTCGGGTAGAAGCTGCGTTTTTTTCCTTGTAGAAGCCTCCTGTCCCTTGCCACCAAATCTCTTGCTGCCTTAAGCAGTTGATTCCCATCCTACCCATCTCTTGTATCACGTTGTCTAGCTTCCCTGCTTTGTAGACAGTTTGAACGTTCCATGTTCCAATATTGGACGCCCCCAACTAAAAGTGTTTGGCTGTGCTGACAAAGATTTTGTCTGATGTTGGTGTTTCTCGCAGTTGCTGGATGAGAGTCGCACAGGTCCTGTGAGTCCAACCCGGCGTTACCATGCAAGGCACCTGTGCAACGTTTGCTCCAGGTGCCCTTGACGCAGTTTTTCTTCATTATTTGATGTTGCCGTCCCATGGTTGATTGGGTAGATTATGCTGAGGTAGATGGTGCCCATAACCTTTCCTCAAGGATGTGTGGTAGTCAAGATCCAACGTTTGTGATGATAAGGTTTGCACAGCCACCGATGTTTTGTCGCCCCACCAACTCTGGGAGGGTTGCCTACCAAGCTGCCAAGGCTTAAGATGCTTTCCTCCTCGTGAGGTAGACTTGGTTTCACTGGTCACCAATCCAATACTTCAAGGTCTCGGGACAGACTGTCAGGTAATCGCCTTGCTTGATACGGAGGGAATGTGATGACGTCACAAATTAAAAGTTTTGGAATTAGTACGATTTGACTCCAGATATTTAAACACAACCCTGGAATAGCGTGTTTCCCAAAATACCAGAACTGTATAGTATATAGTGTTCAAACTGGAGGCGTTTGAATTTTTTAAATTTCTGTTCAAAAGTCTGTTAATATTCCTTGGATTCTTAAGTTAGGATCCAGCATCATATAATAAGGTTTTGTCAGAGAGACTTAAAACTTTGAAAGCTGATATGTCGATGTTGGGAAAGGTTAAGACTCTTAATTTTGGCCATTGACGTTGTTACTAATAGGGCAACATGAAAATTGAGTAGTTTTCCATAGTACAAACGTTTTCAAGCCCTGACGTCATACTTCCCCTCTGCATGGTGACCTAGAGGCAGTTGTATCCAAGGGCAACCTCATTAAACCAACGTCAGGCTATGCCATATGGGAAAACGTGATTCTGGTAATTTATTATTATCGGTAACACTTGCTGCACTGATTTGCTGCATTTGCTCATCTGCACCTAATCTACACTGGAAGAGGAAATTTAATTTCACCTCAGGCTGTGCAATGATAAACGAATGCAGTTTTATTTCCTTGATCCCCTGTAGGTGTAAGATGAACTGTCTTGAAAAGTTAAACTCCAAGAGGGAGTTAAAAATCGAAAGTGTTTGCACAGATTGCAAAAGAGGAACCACCTTGTCGTATTTATGGAGTCTATATCTTGTTAAAAGTGGTGTTTCTGGAGAGGACAGTAATGCGGAACGACAGTCTGAGCCTGTAAACAGTTTTCCTTCAAGTACTTCGACGGGAGTAAATGGGGCCAATCTTGTCATCAGAGCAAATACGTTTACTCCAGGACGGATATACTTTCTAAAGGTTGTAGCGTGGAAAGCAGGAGGGAACTCAAGTACGTTTGCGTTCAACGCTGCTTTCATCTTATTATTTAGAGCAAGTATAGTGCAGTTTTGGGTCATGTAATCAATGCAAGTACACTCTTTTTTATATAAAAACAATTTTATAGGAAGACGAGGCTGAAATTTGGCCATCGTTTAAGAACAATCTAAGAAAAAACTGAGGTTGGCCTCTCCCAAGATGCTAAGAACATATATAAGCAGTGCATTTTCTTGTTGTTGGACGGATGTCTGTTTTGTCTCCTTCGTTCTTCGTTCCCTCCCTGTTTGACAGGATGGTGTATTCTATTTAGAGATTTGATAGAATTTTACATGAAAAAAAAAAGCCGATAACTTGTCCCCTTCGCCGAATAACTACTTTGAGGTAGGATTAATTAGTTGACCTAGTCACCTCTGTGAACACAAGTAACATGTATTAAGAACGTATTATGAACAATTCAGCCTGAAAATTACAAAAAAATTGAAGAACAACCAGCCTCAGTTGAACTTTACTGATTCTTATAAGAAAAGAGTGTAGCACTTACGTTCGAAAATGTGATTCGAATCCTCATTCGATTACGGGACCCACGCTATCGTGGAGTGTTACCCCGTCGATGGACCTTTGGTGACTGGAGTCATAACAGACTTGTCTCTAATGCCACATTACCTGGCAATCCTTCATCGTGTGACGTCAGTACGGTGGTATCCGACTACGGACACGTCTACGAAAACACAATGTCTAATAACCCACAATTTGAGGGAAACGAAATCTGAAAATGTAAATTACAGGCGCGAGAGCTCATTTTCTCTTTTAAGAAACCGCCTGCCGATCACCTGGACGTCTCGAATATTCTTGCACGTTTTGCGAATAATCTAGACTGTTCTAAACTTGCGTCAAGCTTTTCCCCACCAAACTGTGTCTTTATTGGTAATAATAAACGCGGCCAATGTGAATATCAAATCGCGTTTTATTAATCTTGACACAAAGTATCTTGCCAAGTACCATCAAAGATACATTTTACCGTAAATGGGGAGATAAAAATGGAGATTGTACCAGTTTGAGTGGATAAAATCACTTTTGTAAGCATTAAACCTCCTTGGCAAATGTATCGACGCAAATCTCAAGGAACCGCTATAGAGCCCAGATTTTGCCTTAAATCTAAGAAAGTTTAAAGAGCATCAAGATGACAGAGTGAGGCAAGTAATGTAATGCTCAGTTTTCCCATACTAAGGGCTGTTGTTTTCATCCGAATTTCAGAATTTCAGAAATTTATTAGCAACGTTTCCCCGTTTTCCCATTTTCGTATGCGTATGCTAGACTCTCGATGAAAACATATTTTCGCAATTGATTGCCATGGTTGATGCATCTTCCTGTGAAAAGCTATGTTTTGCTCCTGGCGTTTTAGATTTTTACACTAGTGTTTAAAAAGGGCTGTAAAAGCTAAGTATCTAGCCTCCAGAAAGGTATAGTAAATATTACTAACGGATCATGCCAGACCTAGAATCTGTGTAAGACCAGACCATCTTTATTCTCCATATTTCTTTACGTAATTTAGTAGTACAACTCTGAACGCTACAAGTCTAGAACTCATGTACTCGGTTACACTCCGAGACTCTGAAACTCTGAAACTCTGACCGTTCGATTAAAAATGATTATCTTAAGAAGTCATGGGCGTCACACCCACAAATCTCTAAAAAAGACTGGATCGAGCTTCCCATTGTCTCTGTACTGTCCCCCATCGGTTAAAATAGCGCGGGAAGGTCCACCATGTAACATTGTTTTTTAAGAGATTGGTGGTCACATCCGATACTCAACTCCTTCCCAGACTACTTCTAGAACAAAAGGTACGGAATAGTATGAGACTGAAAAGCTACATATAATCTATGTTAAATAGAATAATATACTAGATACAATCTACATCAAATAATTACTTACAGTGCGTTTATCTGGTGATTCCATGAGTTCGATTTTAGGATGGAATTGAGAATTATATTCGAAAATTCGATTATTTTCCGCTCGATCTTCTGTGCTTAGTGGTTTAAGAAAAGAGGACAATGCTGAGGCAGAACGAAACCGAGCGATCTCTTTGGAGGAGAGGTTGCGTGTAAACTGTCGCAAACCAACAAATTCTTCCTCTCTTTTGTTGAGGTACTGAGCTACTAAGGCAATTTTTATCAGCATGACGTCATCAGTGATAAAAGGAACGGGAAGATTTCTAAAATTTTTCTCCTTTTTTCGGGTGACACACGTGCCCAACGCGCCCATTAGGCCTACTTAATTTCCAAAGTTTAGCCTATGTCCACAAAAAGTGTTTCAGATTTTCGTCCATATTTTAGTGTTGCCGTCACTAGAGTTATTAAACCATTACAAAGGCAATTTTTACAACAATCCCTGTGGCAATTTTTTCGGCGTGTGAGAAGCATTGATGGACACTTGAAAGGAACCAGGGGAAGAACGCTCTCAAAAGTTTTCTTTCGTAAATGGAAAAAGATTTTTAATACGAAAAATTTGCATAAGTCCTTAGTAAAAACAAGTGCATTTAGGAACACGTAAAAGTATGCGTAGGGAAAGTGTGACGTCATGATTATGAAAATGTTTGAATTACGGAAAAATACTCAATTTTCATGATACCCTATTAGTAAGAACGTAAATGGCTATACTAAGGTAATGCTCTTTCTCAACATCGAGATATCAGGCTTCAAAGTTTTAAGTCTCTCTAACAAAACCTTATTATTTGATACTGGTTCCTAACGTAAGGGTCCAACAAAAATTAACTGAGTTCCGACCTGAGATTTCAGAAATTCAAAGGCCTCCAACATACTATATACAATACAGGTATGGTATTT
Source organism: Carybdea cf. marsupialis auct. non (Linnaeus, 1758) (assembly GCA_010016065.2). Taxonomy (NCBI): domain Eukaryota; kingdom Metazoa; phylum Cnidaria; class Cubozoa; order Carybdeida; family Carybdeidae; genus Carybdea; species Carybdea cf. marsupialis auct. non (Linnaeus, 1758). The sequence continues at coordinate 5,661 of JAAAKL020011442.1, read as the reverse complement.
TGGAAAACAGCCTATTCCAGGGTTGCTTTTTGATTTGTGACGTCATCACTTTCCCTCCGCATTAAATTGCTTCTTCGATATTCATATCTATTTCATATTTCATCCTCAATCGCCGTCAATCGCTTGGTATTATAGGTCGGCTGCTGGCTATATAAACTAGCAACAATCGAAGTTTACATGTGATCAGTCGGTCGCCGCATTGGTACCCAAAAGGATACAGCTGTAATACGGTTATTAATTTTCGGACTTCTAAAATCTGTCCATTGCAAGACTGAAGACCTGCGTGCCTATAGAAGCCTATGCCCTGCACCCCCCCCCCCCCCAGCAATACCGCAGTCACTCAGAATTTCATATCTCTAATGAGCAACTACTCTTTACTCACAAACATCTATCTTTTAACCCCCAATTTAGATAGTATTGGAGTTGTTAATCGTGCCACTTCTTCTTTGTCTTCCCACGAGGACAAAATGTAGGAGCTTACAGGTCCAAGAGGGGGTACCACATCCAAGGAGCCCACGTGGCTATTTACTTCCCAGGGTACGTCAAATTCACCGAGAAAGAACAAGAAAGGTAGGTATTGTCGCTTCCACTTGCTTTCTCCACGCCTTTGTTCTTTAACCTCAAAGGCAGGCAAGGAATGCTAAAGCAAAGAGAAGCAAAAGCAGATCCATCCAAAGCCTTCCATCGCCTTGAAAAGTTTCATTTAATTAGCAGAGCACTCTGGCATAGGCATGATCATCTTGTTTAACAAATTGCTACTAGACTGAAGTCCACGTAGCAGTGCAATTTCTCCTAGAACGCCATTTAAAGGCATGAGGTGTAAATTGTACACAGGGGATCCGCAAACTCTATTGATCCAGCAATCTTGTTTTGATAAATACATGGACAAAACATGTAATAAAAATAATTGTTTCCAATCGATTAACTTTGATGTAGTCTAATCACTTCCATACTCCAACTTTGTCCAAGACCATGTAGTTTCTTGACAAAATTTTTATCGTGACTTTATTTGTCGATGTCCATTAAACGTAGGTCGTCTGGGAATAAACAATCTCAAGAAATTCTTGATTAGAAACCCTCTTTATTCAATATTTATACATAATAACACGTAAATCTGAGAAATACGGGTAAGATTTCATAGAAAAAATTGTGAGCACAAATTTTCTAATACGGAAACAAGACAAATATAACAATAGGTCGAATTCTTCACTGATTTTCTCTAATGAACCAACATCACTAATCTCCGCTAGCCTTGACGAAGTATTAGAAATGCAGTTGAAGGCCGAAACATTGCTATGACTACTGTAACTGGGAAAGGAGTGTCAGTAGCGTTGCAAGCTTTAAACAATGGAAAGCAGCAGGAGTAGATTTCATTTCTGCTGAACTATTAAAACATGAAGGTCTTGCAATGGTCAAAGTGTTGAAGATTGTACATACAGTGAGCTATAGAGCAACTGCCTTGCGAATGAGCCAATGCAGTCATAACCAAAAGCTTTCACATATAAGACGAACTTAAAATTCTTACACTGCATTTTATTTTGTTGTAGTTTTGATTAGAAATCGCTTTTTTTTACAGTTTATTATGAAAATGGCGTGAATACGATACATAAGATTTGAAATCGCTGTTATAAATACTGTTCTTTTAGGTTAGCGATTTGAGCCTCAATCTGGCCGCAGCCTCGCAAAACTACGTCATCTGAAGTTTCAATGGTAGGGCTAAAGAGAGATCACGGCTAACAAATTTGACTTCTCCTCGTTTACTGTTGACGAACTTCGTAACTTTTTAAAACAACGCGGTATTTCGTACACAGGATGTCCGATATCAAATCTTATACAGTTATGTGAGTCAGCATACGACTCACTGACTTTCTCTAAAGAACCGAGGAAGAAATCAAGACTGTGAAGAAATCAACCCTATATTTCGCATGTAGCCTCTCTATCATACGACGTGAAAATGAGGACTCTTCTAACCTGAAAGAATCATAAAAATGGTACTTGTCTGTGCTTCAGCAACCCGGTTCGATTGAAATGTGTTTGTAGTCGACTTAATTCGAAAGGTTGTGCCACCTGCAAATTAACTGGCTGCAAATGTGCTTGCAAATGGAAACTATTCCAAACTTTTTATTACTGCAATGAATCAAATTACATTAGAGTAAATGTCGCACTGATGCTGACGCATTTTAGTGCCCTTAAACAGACTGAACGAGCTGCTGTTGTATGGACATAACATGCAGACTACATGAAATCTCTCCATGGATCGCTTTCGGCCGGCAAGGTGGATGTTGGGAACTACTTGTAGTATCTTCAAGAATAGCTATCATAATTTGCATACGTGATAATCCTGGTCGTGCACCCAGAAACTCGGTTTTGTGATTGTGAAGCAATGAGAGTTGTATACATGTAAATCAATGGCATCCATATTTAATAGATACTTCATGGTGATTACACCACAAACGTAAATCAATTACTCACATATGAAAAGCCTAGTATATGAAAGGGTTATCATGTGACAAAGGAAGATATACAACGTGCAATATTATCGAATAATGGAATAATGGAATAATCGAATCATCAAATTATAGAATAATGGACTAATGGGATAATCGAATCATCGATTAATCGAATCATCAAATTATCGAATAATGTCTAGAATGCAAGATAATTACGTTCACTTCAATAATGCATCTAAAAGTATTTATTGTCCTGGTAAGTAATGCAAATGTATTGTTTCCCTCGATAATACCTAAACGTATGATGGTATAACAGTGTTTGATAAAAAACATTTCTGGGACAAGAGAACGCTTTAAATTTAAAACTGGTGTGCCACGAGGAAGTTTATTATCACTGTTTTTCTTTCTTACTGTTATAAATTATGTTTACCTAAAAGCCGTCATGCCAAAGCAGCACTCAACTTTGTAGTAACGAAGGGCAGACGACCAAGAGGACCCCGAAATCAGCCTAGTACTACCTATTTATGCAATATCTTAGACATGGTTGGACCAACTTATATTAAGCTGCTGTTAGATTAAGCCCGAATTAAGTGGAGACGTAGTGTGGTCCACTACTGCTCTTGCGGCTATTTTCTCCGAGGTTCTCTGATGTGTGAAATTCACCGGTGACGAGCACAGGATATCTAATTGTTGGACTAGAATGCTAACCTTATTGCATCTGACATATCTAAGTCACGCGATACTCCCCCATGAATTGAATTTCTTTGATTGCGCATGCCTAAATAATAACATTGTTATGGTCTGGTGTTCCTCGGCTGGCAGATTAAAGGGTTCTCTTGGTTGTTTTTGTTGCTGTTGTTGCAGTACAAACACCATCTGCTTCTCAAATCTTGGAATATCTGATGTTATCTATCCCAAACCCAACAGGAGGTTAATCGCATCATTGAATATGTTACTGTATCTAGATAATTTCTATTTATCTAACCAAGGATGTTTCATATATGGGCGCGGAGGGGCGCAGAGGGGCGCGGAAGGGTGGGAGGGGAGCACAGTTAATCGTTCATTATTCTAGCGATTCTGGGCACGCTAGATGGATACATATATCTTGATGTAGGCTTTCTTTAACAGAAAGTGAAATATGACATAAAGTTTAAGTTTTCTCAAACGTCTTCGTAAGATGTTGGACATCAAAGCAATATGGAGGTGGAGTAATGTTACTAAGGCTGGTGGGAGAAATCAAAGTAGACTGTTTCATCTTCAATGGCTTGCTTTATCGCACTTATTTCTTAATTCGGCCATTGATTCAGACATTGTTGATCCAAACTCGACCTTCCATAGCCTCTCTTTCGCTTCTTCGTAGATACATTAGAATGATCGTTGCAAAGAATGCACAAAGAGGCTATGCTTTCTTCAATTGAAGGCGTACGTCCCGCTAAGAACGGAGCGTACAGCAGGCTGTTTCAGTATCAACGCGGAACATTTGCAAGCCCCGCTCCCATTCCCATATTAGCCATTGGTTTACTCAATTGCCAGCTTTTACTCCTTTATTAGGATTTTATCACTCACAATTTATCGCTATACTTACTTCAGAAGAATGAAACTGATTTTGTGAACCTTAGTCATGAACAAGACTGAACCTACATTGAAGGTTTGTTCTAGCCCGCGTTCTAAGTTTATAAAATAGATAGTAGATAGTAAAGAGATAGTATAGGTTCCTTTTGATTCCTTGAGGATAGATTCTGTTGTACATAAATACGATTTGCTTTTCTAACACTGATGTCGAACGTAAATCACACTAATGAAGCACCATGGTATCCTAAATTAGTACACCTCTGGGCTTTTGATTATGATTTAAATTCTGAAACAAGTGTCAAACAAGCATAAAAGTGACAACTCAGAGTACTCCTTTCCTCCTCCCACTTTTGCAACCTTTCCTTGACAAAGGATGAGTCAGTTGTCCCCTAACTTAGCTTCGGTAGATTGGTATATCAAGCATGTCATGATGACCTTACCTTAGTACCCTCCTTCCAAGTCCGCGATTGGAAATCTTAAGGCAACTCTTCTTACACCCAGTGCGATTTGCAGCAGTCCTTTCTATTTCCTGCCAGCTGATACACCTTTCTTTATATAGGCATAAGCTTATGGGGCAGGCGAGCAGACATTTCTACCTAATTCGACATTCTTTTCTGCTATTCAGTTTTTCTGTGAAGTTATATGCTCTAAGTAATTGAGTTTGGCCCCCCCCCCCCCCCGTAATATTGTAATATTTTCCTGATTTAGAATGGCATCAGACACTTAATAGTGGGTGGCGAAGATAAATTTAACAGCGTCAAATATGCGTCTGGACATTGTTTTATTTAATTAACACAAATTTAAAATCGTAGAAAATGTAAAATTATGAAAAAATTCCCACAGTTGAAAATCATTTGTCATTACTAGTATATTTTTGGAAACTTCTATGGCTTACAAACCCTTTTTTATATTGGAAGAAAATTAATGTGGGCGATCCTTTTTGCACCGCCAAGAGTGTTCGTCTGCCACTGTTGGAATTCATTACGTGTTTTTTGGCAGGACGTGCTCCTTCCGTAGTTTGGAACCAAGATCATAGCTTCCTTTCATGGTGAAAGTTAGGTATGTTTATCAAAAATTAGGCAGGGTGCAATTGTGATGTTAGCGAATGACTTTGACGTGCATGACTCAGTGGCATAAGGTCTGCATGTAATTGACCTTATGAGGCAAATTGTACGCAATTACCCTTTGGCCTGGTGATGTAAATTGTGCACAATTGGCCTTTGACTTTATGAGGTAAATTGTATAATACCGACCTTTGGTTTTATGAGGTAAATTGGCATTACGAGGAGAAGTATACAACAATACATAAAAGTCCACTTATTCCAGCACTAGACAGTCCGATTTTAAGTTCCTGTGACAATTCAATATACATAACTTACCCAGGATATTTATCGGAACGGATTGCCCTGACGTAATCAGTGAATGGTTCCCTACCATTTATAGTTGCGGAAAGACTTCTCTTTGGGATATTGAAGTCTCATGACTGCTGATCTATGTAGGCCTTATATTAAAGTACATTGTTTCAATGAGATATTCAACTACGATGTTCAACTATGACATTCATGCTAAAACTTTCAATTAAAACACTCAACTACGATGTTCCACTGCAGTTCTTTCAACTATGATAATATTCCATGTT
>JAAAKL020011441.1:0-13648 GCA_010016065.2 Carybdea cf. marsupialis auct. non (Linnaeus, 1758) | reverse complement strand
TACATTTAATCAGGGGCTGGTTCAACCATGGTTAAATCGGACCGTAAACCACGCGACCTGCTCAGAATACGGGGCGAATACCAAACATACTTTGAGCCCGCGAGGAAGGAATTTTAACCTGAAAATTGCGTCCAAATTTCCTCAGGTAAGCCGGGTTACTAGTTGTAACAATGACTTAAGGCATTACAAACACTGAAAACAGATAGGCTTGGGTTATCTTAATAACAGATGTCATAAGGTTGCTGAGGGCAATCTAAATCATGTTATAAATGCTAAATATTCTGACGCTTGTCAACTCAGTTGTTGCCATTGATGGTAGATATTTGTCATGTGTTGAGTCGTGGTCTTGTTCGTAGCTCTGAAAAGTTAAATCATACGCGTGGATATTCAGGCAATTCACCGATATATCTGTACGACTTTCGAGGACGCACAAATCACTTTCATAGACGGATTTCGCTGCCTATGGATAAACTCCCATTTACTGTCCAAAACTGAAAAGGATGACAGGGTTTGCTGGCAAGTATAGAAGTGACAACCCTTTTAAGTCAATTCTACTCTTTTAAAAGTATCGGTAAAAATCGACTAGCAACACCAGTTTATATCCCCTCCTTCTACTCTTGAGCCCCTTCTGTTGTGACAAAGTGGTGCTTATATAATACATACCTGGAAAACAAACAATAAACGCATTCAAAACGTACTATTTTCAGATTTCCAGCACACTTACAGGAATATTCAACTGCAGAAGACTAATGATCCTTTAGTATCAACCCCTTAGAATGCAGGTCGTCGCGTACTAATCTCGATTTAAACCATGGTGCACAAATTTCAGTGACATTTACAACTTGTGAACGTTTGTATCCTCAGTTTAGTTGTATCTGTCTAACATATTCTTAATCTGCAGTGGTTTGAATGTTACCTGATGGTTCTAAATCTGAGGTGCTAAAGATGGGCCAAGACAGACCAATGGCCAAAAGCGGCGAAGCAGGTAGCATGCGAGGAAGGGCAGGGCATTTTACGGGTCGTATAACTAAAGACTGAATCGTCTGACGACGAGGAGAATTCTCAAAGTTGAGCAAAGAAAAAAATTACTGATCATACCACATTTATGAATGTGCAGCAAAAGAAGTGCACGTGCAGTAGCAAAAGAAGTGCACGTACAGTGGCAAAAGAAGTGCACGTACAGTGGCAAAAGAAGTGCACGTACAGTGGCAAAAGAAGTGCACGTGCAGTAGCAAAAGAAGTGTACGTACAGTGGCAAAAGAAGTACACGTACAGTGGCAAGAGAAGTGCACTTGCAGTAGCAAGAGAAGTGCACTTGCAGTAGCAAGAGAAGTGCGCGTGCAGTAGCAAGAGAAGTGCACGTGCAGTAGCAAAAGATAACAAAAGCAGAAATAAATATCTTACGAGACTAATCACGAAGGCCTGAAAAAGAAAAAAGAAGAAATGCGCAATACGGCTCACAAGGTACATTAGAGCTAGTACAAGAGACCTAATTGTATAAAAGCGAACAAGAAACGTATGAAGCACTGCAACACCGCTTTATTTGGTCATTAACAAGGATCATCATTCAACACCCCTGACTTGATACCACATCCGATAATCAACAACAATAATAAAATAACATACAAATCATTCATCATGCGGCATCTATGGCCGTGGAAATATCTGCAGCAACGGGCTACATACAACCGCTTCATTATTTCTTACCGATAAAACATTACACGTTGCCGTCCACGCAACCACCAAAATCACTCCTTGCATATAACGAAAATCAGAAGCATCCAATAATCAGCGACCCAATTACTTCCTGAATACCAGTCTACGTCGCAATCAAAGATGGCCATTGTGACCGATGGAGACTAGCCAACTGCGTTGCTTTTTCATACCAAGAATGTGCTGCCGCCTGGGCGGAAAAATATATATCAAAGCCCGCAGCTGCCTTCAAAAATAAGAAGTGGGGGCCCCAAACCATACTCAATCAATGATTATCAAGTACCCTAAAGTCACACGGCGCGACCTTGGATTCAAATATTTTAACCCACTGAACAACAAATTTTTGAAGCTGATCAGTTTACAAAACACTTAAACCAGTCTCCGCTTCATCGCAAAAAACATTTCGAGAAAAATGTCCACCAAAAAGTACTAAATTAAAGAAAAAAACAAAAAAAAACAGAAGATGAAAAAAGTTAATAATGTTGAAGCAATCAATCAATGCGCACTTACAATAAATAGGCAAACGAAGAAACGAAGCAACACGACACGACACGACACGACACGACACCAAAGCACTGCATGCTATACTAAACGAAACTACAAGATGACGTGTAATGCCAAAGCAAGTCACGCTATAGGAAGTGAACCAAAGAAATACCATAAAATAGCAAAACAAACCAAAGTACCAGACCAAACTACACCGATTTAGGTAAGACAAAAACCAATCAAACAAAGCAAAAAAGCCAAACCAAGAAACACAGCCAAACCACCCTGTCCCCCCAGCAAACCAAACCAAGCTAAGCAAACTTTTAAACTGATCTAAGTAAACTAAAGCACATCAAACCAAGCCAAACCGATCTACGCAAAACTTTATCCAAACCAACTCGATACAATCTAACATTCCTCAAATAAAAGCTAACCGAATAAAAAGAAGCCAGTAAAAACGAATAGGGTAAAGGAAGCCAGTTGGCTCCCTTATTATAAACTGGGTGTATTTTGGTCGTGGCTGTCAAACTAATACCCGCTCCTATATCATAATACATCACTTGTTTTTGCTAGTATGAAAAAGCAACGAAGACCAAGGCTAGCTCAGATCTAATTCAGTGAACAGTGAGTGAGAGTCGTTTGCTTGTAAATGAATGAGAACGAATGAAAACTTCGTATCCGTTAAAAAAATACATCCAAATATACAGAGCAAGTAGCTATGTTCTAAAAATGTACAACAGGCTGTTTTAAACACAGGCTGTTCATTGGTCAGCAATCGCTATAGCATTTCTAGTATACGATTAACACTACCCTACTTAGGAAATAAACATGCTGATCATTCACCTCTTTGCAGTTACCAGCTCCTTGTGTTATGTGTGAGACGAACTGACGCTCCAGCTTGCCTTCCTAACCTTAGGAGAACTGAATCTTTCGCCATGAAAACAAGATTAAAGGGCACGGAAACTCTTTTCTCAGAACGTCTCAAATATCAGTAAAAAATAGCTAACCTAACGTAGGGCCTAACTACGGTTTAACGACCTGCTAATCCATATCTCGTACCAGATACCACATATATACGATTACCTGGCTACAGTACATCTATATCTTTACTGGGCAAGCAACACAGGTACCTGCAAAGTGGCATTCCTCAGAATATACAACTAATGACAAGCGTTAGGTCAAACTTTCTCTTTAAAGGGAGTGCCCGGCTGAATTTGAAGTATTACCTACACAGTTATCAAAGTTACCTGCACCATGTTTTCACTTTCAGTTTTAAAAGTTGAAATGGCTAAACCAACACTTTCATGGTCATTTAAAGGGAGAAAAGTGACTTTGGGCGCACATATAAGCAACCCTGATCCATTGCAACGAGGGTAACACAGCAGAGCCATTCAGCGAAGCCAGACAGTCGTCGAACCAACACAGATCTCTTACTACTGACGTTACACAGGACTACAAGTCAATGTAACGCATTTTAAGGTGACTACTGAAGGACTGTCCTTAACCACTGCTGGTGCTATATATCTGAGAATTTATCTCAACCCACATACTAAACACAGACACCCCCTCCCTCCAAATTAGTAACTTTATATTTGCCGAATGGTAACACCAAGTCCTTATGACACGCCTTGAAACATTCAGAAGTGCCCTGCAGCGAATAATATTTCTTAAATGGTTCGCAAATCCTTAAATTCATATCTCTTCTTCTAATATCAGGGCATCCTACCTGCTAACTTTACCTTTAACTTCGCAAAGGTTTCAAAACGGACATTACCTTATCTTCAGATTCCCATATGCCAAACAGACAAAGATGTACGGCCTAAAGCTCTAAGTCACAAAATCGTGGAGGGTGACAATAGAATAGATGTAGGCTGAATCCCTCCTACGTAGGCTAAGCTATCCAAATCTCGATCAACCGTAAAAAGGTCACATTTAACTATGTTAATAATTGACTGCCTCGATAGTTTGCAAACTGAGAGCACCACTTATTTTACCACCGCTTATTCCGGTAGAATCCATCACAACCTTTCCGTGCACGATACAACGGGGGCTGAGGGATTTTTTAAAACCACAAGCCTCACACAAATTACCCAGCCATAATACAACACCCTCGTTGCTGTCGCTTCATCTCCACTAGATTATTTGCTAAAACGTGTAAAGTTCGAAAATTTGAATAAAAGAAACTGACCTCAGTTCAAAACTGCCAGGACGATTTCAAGCTGCAACAAATCGCATTCCATGGGCCTGTGTCAACACTTGCCTTACTTCAAAGCATTCCTATCGTCTATATACAGGTCCTTTGCCTGGCATTTCGTAGCTGCAAGCAACAGCATCATCCATGAATACAAACCGCCTTATCTCTCTTCCAAGTGGGCTGTCACGTTTGCTACCTTCAGGCATGACCAGCATTAGTTGTCATGTATAGGGAGCAAATATTGTGAATACGAGTAAATAACAAAGGAAATGTAAACCGTACTCATGCTTTGATGCACAAACTGACTTGTCATCTAAACAATGAGCATAAAATGTGTGTAAATACCAAAGGAGGGCTACAATAACCTTAGGGTTGAGTCGCAATAAAAAAACATTGAATATGGCTGATCCCATTCGCCAGTGTTCTCCACAAGCAAACATTTTCTCGCAGTTTAAACAGGTTCACTCTGCCGAGACAACGCATCCCTTAATCTGCACTTAAAGCGCCACACAGCATCGGAAAATTCGATCATCCTGCTAATCCTGAAATGGACATAAACATTTTCTCCAACTCCACTAGTGTTCTTAAAAAGAGTTTATTTCTGGCTTCCAAACTCTTCCAGCCTTGCCTTCTATTAATGTAAACCTAGAATTGGAACCAGATTGTACAAAAACTAAGCTGGAACCACTTGCAGTTAGTCCTGGAGACCACTCAAAAAACGAAGGGAGGTGGGGGAGGCGGGTTGAACAGTGCAGCCTTTTTAATGCTCGGTAAAACTATTTTAATTTGTCCACAAATGCCTGCTCACGGTCTCCACAAAATATATATCAACTCCAAGTCTGTACCTAATTACTTATGTGGATCATAAAATTTCGGACATGCGCTATGCCATTTTATCTAGTACGATACTGCCTATTGATATCAAAGGCTACCCGCTCGAGACACATTAATGGCCTCCTGTCAGTCCATTCGATTCCTTATCTAGGGTGGTCTTCAGCGATTAATCCACCCCTGAGTATCGTCCGCTGCGTAACGCCAAACCGCAATCACCCTCTGGCAGCTAGAATCAATAGCAAAGATCAGCCACATTCAACAAGTAAATACCTACTCTCAAATACTTGATAAATCTTGTTTAAAGCAAACAGCCCTGGAATCAACTGTGCATATGGCAGTCATGAGGTTGCATGTAAACTGTCCTTGCGTCTAAAATTTGAGTTCCTAACGTGTTCCTTGCTGCCTAGGCTCTCGCAGATCGGCTGACAATCCTAAGAAGCGATTACGTCTCAAGACGTGACAACTTTTTAAACGACTACCTAAGCCCTCCTTAACCTCTGACCTGCAAAGTCCTAGCTACGTGAAACGGGTGATATATGTTCCCTCGACGAAGACAAACCCTTCTTTCTTCAAACAAGGCTAAGAAATTAGCTCTGACAAGCAAACCTTTATGAGAGACATAAAGTCCCCTACACAAGAACGGTATCTTCCTCTAGCTGTATTCTCCTCTCGACCAGTGGTTTCAGGTGGTTTCTTTGCAGACAACTAAGAGGGGCACAGCGTAGCCCCCCCTTATATTACATCAGATATTCATAATTCAACTTAGCTTCACTGTTCCTTTTACCCGAACTTCTAAATCTGCTTGTGTAAATGATCTGCCATGATGCCCTCTGACGTCGCAAATGATTGTAACGTCACGGCGATCCACTTTCCAATGACCTGCCCACCCACTATATCCCTATTCACGACATTGCGCTCATTAAGTTCAGCAATGGAATGAGGGCTACAAAGCGCAGCATATGGAGTGTCCTCACGAGCTCTAGATATTACTAATTTACTACATCAATTTGTGTTTTAAAAAGTTAAGTTGCTAGATTTTCTGTCTAGATTACAAGCGTCACAATGTGACACTCGCTACACAGATTGCAGACTCGACGCTTATTCTGTAATGTTGAGTACAAACTTTGATGTATGGATAAAAAATTTCAGTTATTACCGTTTACTCATAGGCCTCGGTTACTCGATAGTTGTGATGCAATCGAAAACCATCATAAGGCCAGCGCACGATATTATTCCCCACATCTGATCAAATAACCCCATCCAACAAACAAACGGGGGGGGGCCCCAAGTCTCGACTAATGATAAAAAATTCTGATGACACACCTCTCCGAAGGGCACAAGGTCGGATGAAAGGCAAAGGGGCTCAAAGAAACAAGCTCTGGATCATGATTAATGCCCTTAACATTTACTCGCGAGGCCTCGACCCCCCCCTCCCCCAGGTTTGTAGCGTTTCAAATACTAAGAGACTTAGTGCGCTAAACAAGGTACATTTATATATACGTCTCGCCCTGATATTGACCCCCAAGAACGAAAACATTGATGTTAACGGAACATTTAAGAATTTTCAATAATTTTTTCTCCCAAGACTCGAGACAGTACTCTCTTAATAACAATGCTATAGAACTGCTGCTCTCATGACCACCACATGAACACTTGAACCAAACGGGCTTACAAATTCAAACAATAAAAATCCGTTAGTACACAAATACAATGTCTAAAAATTCCATATTATCAGAATTCGCAGATACTCAATATTGCTGATAAACATTTGGAGTATATCCTTGCTGTTCTGCATATTCGTAATAATTACTGATGCCATCGGGCGTACCAGGCATTCCTGCAGGCCAAGATACTTTGGTCATCACAGCAGTCGGAGTCGTAGTCATGGGTCCATATCCAGCAAAATTCGTCGCCTCGTTAACATGTCTGTTACCGTTTAACTGTGGGTGGCCTAAATGTAAGGAGAATAGTGGGGGAGTACTGCAGGGGAGTAAAATAACACCCAACATGTTTGACAATTGCTAACATTGTACAATAAAATCAATCAGTTGTAAAAGAAGCCTATACACTAGAAGACCATTTTCAAAAAAATAAATTTAAAAAACGAAAATATAAGGCCACCATTAAGTCTGGTCAAATATGGACTGGGATTCAGATGGAGCTATCTTTCGTCTTTTTGCCTTTTAATCGGAGGAGTGAGTGGCGGACCATGTGGAAAACACGTGACATTGTTATTCAACTACGATAATTTCGATGTAATGTGATGTAACGTGAATAATCTTCTGTGTATTTTTCAGATTCATTTTGATGGTTAACGAACGACGGAATGATTTGATTTTGTCGACAGTTGCGAGTGCAATTAGCGGTCAAATCAATACGTTATGTGGTCAGATATTTCCCTCCTTGCAGCACCGCACACAGTCCTCCACAGCCAGATATTTTTCAGCAGAATCAACCAAACAAACACAGTTTAATTGCGAACCGGTAAAGCAAAATGGAGAAAAATAAGAAGGAAACTTGGCAAAGAGTAAAAAATATAGAGAGAAGGCGGCGAGAAAAGATAACGAAATGAAAAACAAAGAATGAACTTGAGGCAGGAGAAATAACAAATGTGACAGACAAAAAGAGATGACAGAAAAGCGAATGGAGAGGGGAGCATGCATGATAAAAATGAAGGTGGAAAGTGCACGACGCACAGAATATCAATCACGCCCAATAAGAAAGATGAAGAGGTAAAAGCGCGGAAAAATGCCAAAATAAGAAAATGGTCAGGGAAAGTGATCACCACTAACAAATACCATAGCATAATCAATACGGATCACGTGTCACCAATAAATACTGACAATGTCATTTGCTAGTGCGATTTTGGTTAATTTATTGATTTCCATAGACTGTAAAACGCAACCTTGATAAAAAAAAATGACAATCAAGGCCAGAAATATTGGAATAAATTTCACTTTCTCTGAAAGGTGATATGATCCTAACGTGCCAATGCCCTATAGTAAGTTTTCTCTTTCACAACGGTTCTTCTATCTAAACCTACGTAGGTGTAAACAGTAACATCCCTTTCTGAAAGACACAGCGAGAATCTCTTACTTTCCTATGCGAAGTTTCTTTCCACTAAGAGGTATGTTTATGATCGAAGGTCTCTTGATAACAGCTGTGTCAATCTGTATACTGGAAAATTTGAATAGGTTTATCAATGCAAGTAAACAAGAATAGAGTACCGATGCTTGTTCAAGCCACTTAGTAAGCGCACATGGTTATTGCTTCATTCAGGCTAACAACGCCTGAACAAATAGAGACAGCGTAATTGAGTTAGTAAAGAGACGACCAATCTTCGCAACCAAACACACAAGAGTGAGAGCTGCTCTGCCGGCTGGTAACAGTCGCGCAGATATGTAACGATGTGTAGGAGTAAGGCCGGGAAATGATTCATACTGGAACCCGAGACCCCCGTCCTCTTATCAGCAAAATATACAAAGCTGCAACGTCTCACAGTTTGCACGGGGGGACAAGCGGTTATAAGGTACGCCACTAGCACTTAGCCTGCTCCTAGCATTTGACAGACATAAAATAAATTTTGGCTACAAGAAGATACCCTTACATTAACCATAGGATGGATAATAAAGCCCCATATACAAGGTGCAACATGTTGAACACAAGTTGTGTCAACATGTTGAACACAAGTCGTGTCAACATGTTGAACACAAGTCGTATCAACATGTTGAACACAAGTTGTATCAACATGTTGAACACAAGTTGTTCTGAGGACCCTGTCTTGTTGTACAACTGGTTTTCACAACAGCGTCACAAAACACGTCAATGAAATATTGTAAATTCTTTCCTCACTCCCCTTCCTCCCTCTCATAAATTCATCGTCCCTTCGCTGATTTGCCACAGTATGTTGTGCGAAATGGGACCTGTTCTAATCTAAAACCAACTGTATCAACATGTTGCGTGCAATGGAAGTTGTACATTTGGTCTTTTACAGGATGCAATACGTAGAACCGTGTATACGGGGCTTAAGGGCCAGAACGGACCAACATCGATGTTCAGTTTTTCTCTTCTTTGCAGTTAAATGTGAGGTAACACTGTCATCAGCAGTTGTAAATACTAAGCCTCCCAGTGGCACCCAGAAGGCTGTTATCTGTCTTACCTGGTTGGTAATTAAATGACACAAACGGCCTAACGAAAATAAACGACACCTAACAGCAAGCGTAAATATCAAGGGTTGTCTATTCATTATGGTACAATAACGAATTAAAATCAAGGTCTCACAGACCAATACACTCCTTTCTTTTTAGTAAGAACCACATAATTTAGGCCGAGGCTCAGTGTTCTTATTTTTTCGGTTGCAAGCAGGCGCATTTGTTCTTACGACAGCTTACGACGAGTTAGGGGTCTGTATGAAAATGGTTGGTTTGAGGGGGAAATTATGTACTGTAACAACAAACTCGGAGAGTACAAAATTTCATTTAGTGACGGTTCATCGGACTACATAAGAGTCGACGATATTAATGGTGCTGAACCAATTTTGTAAATCACTGCGCAAAAAATAATGTTTTATGAGTTTTCATCCAGCCTGGTGTTGTTTTTAAATTGTTCTTAATGTTTTGACAATCTGAGCCTCAATGATCGTACTAAATGTGATCTTGCTCAAAAAAAGTGTAGATTGCAACTTTTCATACTGATTAGACAGTGAAATGGAATAATTTATGCGACAGAAGTACACGTACTCAGAAACTCGAGAGAAGGTACGGTAAGGGGGTTTCATTCAACAATAGCGTTATAAAAATCTTTCGTCAATATTTTCTTCTTTCCATCAATTGTGTATGCATCTGGGATGCAACGAATGCCGGTTTCAACATTTGATTCTCTATAAATAAGTGTGATTTGTTTAGCTCGTCAATATCAAGTAATACTCGCCATTTGACAAATAGTAACATTTTATAAAATACGCACAAAATATTGTGTCTTCCACTGCATGAAACTTTTCGAGTCTGCTGAAAAGGGTATATCTTTATCTTGCCTAATTTCATACATTTAGACGAGATTTGTTGCTTCACTGGCCACTGCCTGATTTACTTTCACATTCGCCTTTGTACACTTACTACCGCGTCTAATTATGTAACACACAAGAGGTTACGTTTTAAAATATTCAACAAATATACGTCCAATTTTGTCAAAAATCACTGCCTCTACCATTACAGTCTCAAAAATGACTGTCTCTAAACTTGATACTCTCTAAAATGACTATACCTAACCATGAGAGTCTCTAAAACGGTTGCTCCTAACCATGACAGTCTCGACAACGGCTACCTCTAACCTGGTTAGTCTTCAAAACGGCTGTCTCCCATGACAGTCTCAAAAACGACTGTCTTTAACGCAAAAAGTTCCTAAAATTTATGTCTCTAACGTAACATCCGATATCACCATCTCTACTATGGCAGTATAAAAATTGACCGTCTCCCATAGGGGCTATTTAAAATTCCTGTCTCCCATGGCAGCTCTCCTTAACATTGCACTATCTAAAAATGACATGCTCTTTCAACGCAAGTCTCTTAAACGGCTATTTCCTGGTATGACAGTCTCCAAAATGGCTGTCTCCTATGACAGACCCTAACACGGCCTGTCTTCAGCAACATAAATCTCTCACATGACTGACTCTAACAAGACAGTCTCTAAAACGCCCGTCTCCAATAACTGTCTCTGGCGTGGCGGTCCCTGAAATGGCCGTCTCTTGCTTGGTTGTTTCACGCGTGACGATTGCAGACCTACAACTTTCCAGTGGTCAATCAATTGCTGTTTCTGCTCATTTTTTACCAATAAATACAAAAATACATTGATGTTTCGTTATCTTAAACGAACGACATTATCCTGGGGCACTGAACGGAAATATAACTTGGCTCTAAATGGGAATGGTCATTGTGAATCATTTCCCCCGTAATAACATTCCATCTACCTACCAGGTGCCATGGCTCGAACTTGGTATGGAGCTGTTGTTACTACTGGAGAGAGCTGAGGTGAGGAGCTCGAATCTACACCTGGGGAAGGAATACAAGGGAAAATAATGGGAAAACCAAAGCCACTAACAGTACCGCTTTTCACACGGCGTTGAAAAATATTGTCAATACATCTGGTCTCTGCTAAAAGATGACGGAAAATAACTAGAGAAAATTGACGAGCGGTATAATGGTTCACGCTAGTAAACCAAGGGATAGTTAAAGATTGTCGGGTACGACAAATGATATATGGTACTTGACGCAAAGAAGCGTAGTATTATAGGAGACACAGAATACCCGAGGATTCAAGGCAAAAGCAGTCGAGCGCAGTCGAGGGCGACCCGAAGGCTCCCTTTTCGTATGGCTTCTGTCCGAAGGCGGGCGCCACTCCTCTTCCTTGTGTTTCCACAGTTTGACCCCAGTATGGACTGGTACCGCTGGGTTGGCGGCCAGTTTGATGGCTCAGTTTACTAATTGATAAAACAGGCAAATTTTCAAATCGCCCTGAGTTTGATTTGAACCTAGAACCCTTTGCACTCAAAGCTGCAAACAGAACCCACTGAGCCATCGCGCCGATGAGAATGTACTTAACGCAATTTTTATTCCACATTCTAATCAATATCTCTGCACGATTTGTGTCTTACTAATAGAATCTTCAATAGCCCAGTTATAGCATGAGAGAGGAAGGCCAGCAATTGCCGAGAATAAAACGATTGACAAATAATCGACATCAGCAAGTTAAAAGGGAGGCTGTAAAATCTGTGATCATTTACATGCCCATAAAACAAAATCTATACTCAAAAACACATTTTTTTCAATTTTCTTCATACCTCCATTTCCGAGGGGATCGATCATTTAGATAGTACTATGCTTGGGGCAACTTTCACGTATACACACCCCCTCGCCTCTTTGTTATGATATCATCTAGCAATAGATGTTAACATACATGTGGCATGAGCCAATAAACAATTCGCGGAATAAATAGCCGAGTAATTTTTCCAGAAAACTGAACGCCGGAGTAACAACAAAGTTCTTAAAATTTCTATATCCATAATACAATGAAATTCCGCTGACTCACGACCGCTTATTCAACGGTAAAGCTTAAACTGTGTTTCCAAACTTGCAATAATTACTTCTGAGAAATGTCTTCGAACGTTTTCTTTTAATTTGCAATCATCAAGGAGCCTAATTTCACCCCTCCACCATTTTGCCACGCTATTATCGCCATTCACTTGTATTAAAAGATGTCCAATCGTTTCAGTTAACATACAGTGGGAGAAAGGTCATGGACCCCAGTTACTACGGAGTGACGATATTCCACTGCATTTCAATGGTACACTTGTGTACGAAGAAAACACTTAAAGTACCGATTACGTTACTAGAGGGAATTACTGCTTGAATAGGAATAAGTTAAGTTGAGGAAACAACGAAACATGTTCTAACAATATACTTGCTTGTATGGGTGATCGTTAATTCAATGAAAGGGAAAACTTTGCCCTACCATTCACCACATATTGCCACGACTTGGTAAAGATGCTGGTTGAGCGAGAACGTGTCGAATATACTAAGGGACTAACCTAACTCTCAAGGATAATAGACATTTGCTCATGCTAGAAGAAGGGGCGAGTTTCGAGAAAAAAGGACGTTCCGAAGCTCGACTTC
This sequence comes from Carybdea cf. marsupialis auct. non (Linnaeus, 1758), assembly GCA_010016065.2. Taxonomy (NCBI): domain Eukaryota; kingdom Metazoa; phylum Cnidaria; class Cubozoa; order Carybdeida; family Carybdeidae; genus Carybdea; species Carybdea cf. marsupialis auct. non (Linnaeus, 1758). The sequence goes on along the minus strand of JAAAKL020011441.1, from coordinate 754 downwards.
CGAAAGACAACATTAAGGTGATGAAGTGTAAATAATAATTAACATTTCCATGAATACTAGAAAATGAAGGGTTGTAAATATTTTTTTTAAGTTGGAGGAGAACTCAAAATTGGCCTGACAGACGTCTGTGAAAGCAACGTCTTGTTTCATCCTGATATGCTTGTGGGTGAAAGAGTAACTTGAAACGGCTGACACAGCCTGAGCGTGGTGACGCGGTAAATCTGTACACAGGTTGCGACAATGCCCACTCTTAACGTGAATGTAACTTGAGTCACAACATAAAGCAAACATTAATGTATGGTGGGCGTTGTATACAGCTAAATAAACACATTTCCGTTGGCCCCCATTATGTTTGAATCACATGGCACTAAGATTGAAGTCTCGAGTTTTGTACAGCTGTCAAGAATATGCGGTAGGTGGGGTAGCACTCCGGAGGCATGGGCTCTGAAAGGGTACCACCATTTGAGTTTAAGATAAAAATAATAAAGAACGTTTGCCAGGAAGGTTCCATCCCAGTTTCTTGCGGTCTCATGCTGAACACTCGCTGGCAAATGAGAGCACTGATGTGTACTATATGATTGATGGGCCGACAATACGGCGGCTACCAAAATGAGGTATATTGTCATCCACGTCTTACTAGTTTAATTGGTAGACCAATACACAGCACAGGAGAGATACCGTGTTCTTATCCCTGTGATGAAATACTACAAATTTTTTATGTTTTTGTAAAAAGCGTCATTTCATATATCAATAT